>RAHM01000131.1:242287-290451 GCA_003713295.1 Parotia lawesii | reverse complement strand
GGTGTTTCCCTCACATGTTCTCACCTCCTCCTCTTCTCTGGCTACAATCCAAAGCCTTGTGACTTTGTTTCTATTTTCTTCTTAAATCTGTCACCACAGAGGCATTGCCAACCTCTCTCATTGGCCCAGTTTTGGCCAGCAGCCTGTCCATCTTCAGAGCCATCAGCCACTGGCTCTGCCCAACATGGTGGGAAGCTTCCAGCAGCTTCCTCACAGGAGCCACCTCTGTGGCCCCCCTGCTACCGAAAACCAGGCCGTGCCAGACCAATATATTTATATATCGTCCCTTAAGATCCCACAGAACCCTTCAGACAGAGGAAGTTTTTAAGATGGGAGTGTGGTAGATAAATAATTTAAAGGGAATMTTTATAGGTTTTAACTACTTTGAGAGAAGCCAAATGTTTTCTTTGAGATTTATAGAAAAAGCCTGGGGAAAAGAAAAAGAAAGGGATTTACATGCRGAATATAATATTACCTTGCAGAACGCTCGGGGATTCTGAAGCATTTTCATTTTATTTGAGACAGTAATGCCCAAATGGYGTTTTAATATGAAACATGTTGCAGCAAACATGAAAAGAGCAAGCCTGCTATAGTTGGAGCTTTTAATGTTGCTTGTGGCTTCAGTGTCATCTTCAAACCAACAGAAGTGTACTACAGCAAAACAAAATCCTAGCTCAAGAGGGATCAAAAAGAACACATAAAGGGCTAGACTAAATTATGAATTGAATGAAATAATTAATTTATTCACTTACAGAAGCTGACAATCATAGTGAAGGAGAGATGTGATGAATTTTTCAGTCTTTATCATCACTTAAACTTTGGGAAGCTCTGCACATTGGGAACCCATGTATTTTTCACTTMGTGGCAGTGGGATGAAAAGGTTGTGTCGAAACTAAGGCTGCTGCCAGGCATGCTTGATGTATTCTTTCAGAAAAAAAAGAAAAACCCAAAGCAGAAAAAGCCATGAAGTTAATAATTTTTATCTGACTTAAGTGAYGACACCTGACAGAGTGCAAAAGGGTGTTAACATAGCATGCAGAGGATCAGGTTGAACTTCCTCCTCTGGGCCCTACACACACACATCACCCCCTCTCCCTCACCCTTCTTCTAAAAAACAGCCCTTAACTTCACGTGATTGCCATAGCTCCTGTTTCCTTGGTTTTGTACATTCAGTTTCCAGTTAGCATGGATCCATGTCTGTGAGAACTTCGGAATTCCACAGCTGAGTGCTGTTTTGGCAGTTCCAAGCTGCTGGAACTAAGTCCCATTTCTGCTGGAATTCCTTTCGTTCCTRTACTCTCTCACTCTCTGTGCAGTGAAGTCTTAAAGTTTTTTAAGTCTGTTACGTGCATTTCAATATTACTTGACTATAAAGGAGCCACAATGCAAACTGAGTTCCTTTTCATTTCAACTGTGGTTATGACTATTCTGCTCTTCCACAAGTGTCTTCAGCTAACCCAAGTAATGGGAATTGTTTTTTTCTCTTCTGCCATGAGTTTTGTAGCTTGCACTGAAAGCAGTGGTACTGATGTACTTATTTTTAAATACATTTCAGGTTCTTCTGAACTCCTTCAGGAGGCCGTTTAGGCATCTTCTCACTCTGGACTTGTTATTAGAGCTAATGGAGTGGTTTTTTGCTGATCAGCCTTTAAAATCTCGTCAGACTGATGTGATTTGTAAACTTGATGCATGCATTTCGTCTACATTTTTATTATCTGCCAAGATGTAACCGACATTCCAGTGTACTGGAATGCCGTGTTCTGCCCTCTTAGGTAAATCATCATCCTTTCACTCATCATGGTCATATTGCTAATAAGTCTGTGGCAAATTGGTTTGACTTTGGTCAAATCAGGGGGATTTGGACTTTGAGAATTCGTGATTGAGTAACCAAGTCTTTCAGTCTCACTTATTGCAGCGTGAAGAGGAAAGAAAAAATGAAATATTTTTGATTTCCATGTCTTGGAAAGACTTGCTAATATTGGCATGAAACTGAGCAAACGGCTCTTAAATAGATGTGAATTTTGGGGAGTGGGATGTTGAAAGAGAAGGCTGACTGAAAATGAATGAGGGAGAACAATATTTGATGTTCATTGACTGCAAGAATAACAGACTTGAATAATTAAAAGAAGAAAAGGGAAGAGACTGAGAAGGATGACAGCCATTGCATCCCAAAGTTGTTTCTCTATTTTATTTTATATTTTATTTTATTCTATTGCATTAATTTTATTTTACTTTTAATTTATGATATTTTATTTTATTTCTCTTTTCTTTTTTCTTTTCTTGTTTCATTCTTTTGTTAATTTAAAATTATTTTTATTTTATGAAATTTTATAAAAATATTTATTTTGTAAAAAAAAGAAAAAGAAAATAAAATTAAAATAAGATAAAATAAAATAAGGATAATTTCAAACAAATAAACTAAAATAAAAATAAATTAAAAAAATACAATACAATAAAATAAAAACAAAATAAAATAATTTAAAATAAAATAAAATATAATAAAAATACGTAAAATAAATAATAAAAAAATAAAATAAAATAAAATAAAGTAAAATAAAATAAATAAAAATAAAAAACAAAATAAATTGTCAATTGAAATAAAATGTTGAGTTTGGTCAGTTTGGTTTTGTTTGCCCTCTTTATTTGCATCTTCTGAAGCAGAATCAAGATAATTCAAGCACTAACTCTAGAATTCAACAGAAGCTCAGAAGTGACAAAACTCACTGGACTTTCAGAAGTATGAGAAGGCCTTGTAAGTGACTTATCTGTTGGTATATTTACTGGGACTAAAATGTATTTTCCATTCCAAAGTGTCTGTCTTGAATATTTCTTTCAGAATATCAAATTGATTCTCTTTGTGCACAGCCCCTTTTCTAGAATGAATTAATGCTAATGATTGAGTTTTGTTAAAACTTTTAAAAATAATGATTTTTTTTTCAATCCATCCTGTACTTATAAATTACTGAAATATAGCTGAAGGCCTACTGGACAAACCCACTCTGTTTTATAGGTCTGAAATGTGCAGGAAATGCACTGCATATCTGAAGGCATGAACAATGTCACCTTTAGTACACTGTGGTTTGCAGTGATTTTCCTTGTTCAGTTTATGGCTTAACCCCTGATAACGTGTATTTTCATTTTCAGTATTGTGTCTTGTTTCAGATTTTCTAGTTTTGCACATTTGCTTGTGATTTTGCTCATTAATCTGTTCCTTCTACAGCTCYTTGGACTGTTACAGAAACTGAGATTTAAATTAGCATCAAGTCTAATGATTACAAATGCAGTTCTAATTTTGCAATGCGTAAACATTTAAGAGAACATGAGCATCTATTGGCACAAAATAGCAGTAGGTGTTCATGTGTTTAAGTAGAGATGCAGCAGAGGTCAGAAATTAGTTTCAAATTAAATAATTCTGTGGTACTGGAGGTTAAAAAAGTGGGGGACAGCTCTCCTCTTGGATACATGTAAAAACTCACATGCATGTGTCCCTTTTCTCTCAGTGATACAAAATACAAAACCCTTGGGCAAGGTCCTAAATAATCGCATAAATGCCTCTTATGAAGCAAATCGGTGTGCTTGTCATGCTGGGAGAGAAGTACAGGCATTATTGTACTGCTCCTCACAGTGATTAGAACAGAAAGAGCATCAGGAGCTGCCACTGTCACACATGAAGAAGTGAAGGAGACCCTTTTGCAGAAAAAGAGGTTTTTATTTGAATGGGAGAATGAGGGAAAGGTCATTCCTATGGCTATTGAAGTAGCAATTGTAACTGAATTAATGGCCACCAAAAAAAAAAAAAATTGTTGTACGTAATTTCGCAGCGGGGCAAGAGAATAGATGCCAAACCTGAGTTAGAGAATAAGACTTGGATGTGTTGCCTTTCAACTCATTCTACCACATTTGATCACTGACCTGAAAAAAGGGATGGCATTAGAGTGTGTCTGAAATCTAATTTTGCTTGGGTACAGTTAACTAKAACACTTGCTGCCAACCTGATGCCAAGAAACTCATACAGCAAATATTGATCCATGCAATTCCCAAAGGAAAAAGAATCAGCTCTTTGTCAGGTGTGGAATTTGATGCTAGCCAAAAGCATGAGGTGAATTTCACAGGAAAACTCTTCTGTGATTTTTTTTTGTGTATTTTTTAGCGTGGATGTGCAGGTGTTACTGTCATTTAAGACCTTGAACCAGGGCAGAAATTGAGTACTTCATAAATCCACCTTATTGAGGAAAGCACTTAAGAACAAACTTAGTCTTTAAACTTGATTACAAATTTTCCTTTCTGGAAAAAGTGGCAAATATTTTAAGACTTCTAARGCAATCTTATCCCAGCAAGACCACACACACCTCATGTCTATAGCGGGCTTTGTACCACAGTTTACTACTTCTAGATGTGAAATTGTTGTCAAGAAATAGGGGAAGTGATAAAAGTGAACAGAGGGAGGATGGGGAATCAGAATAAGGTCGTGGGCCACAGATGCTTTCTGTCATAAAAATAATTCCTGTCCTTTATGCTAGATTGGGACCCATGGTGTGGAAGGGTAAAAACCTGCCTCTTTTTTTTTTTCCCCTTTTATTTTCTGTAGAGGGAGTGCTAACAACAAACCCCGTTATCAGTATTTGTCACGCAGTGATACTGTGGTCTAACCCAGAGTGGCAGATCCCGAGTGACTGAGACCAGGATAYGAAGCAAGCTGTGAAGAGATTTACAGTGTGAAAAGATTTACAACGTGAAATGTCTGGGATATGAAAGCAAAATTTAATCTCTATGATATAAACAATGTCACAACTCCTATTATAATTATGCACTGAAGCAGACTGAGATGAAGATTTTACTAACACATCTAAACTGCCCTTTCTTTGCTGATTTAGACCAGCAACAAAAATCAGTCACAGGTTCATGTCGTTGTGCTAAGCAGCACTAGGTTAAAAGAGAAAATAAGGCAAAACAGAAAAAAACCACAAACCAACGGAAAATAGGTTTGTCTTTGCTTTACGTGAATATTTTATTCTTCTGTGCATAGTACYGATAAATAAAATTAATAAATATATGGTCTGCTTCTGGACAATTTACTGTTTAGTCACAGTCATATGAGAAACCCTAGTAGGAAAAGCTTCATTTTTAAAGGTTGAGTTTTCCGTGACCGTGCATTGTTTGGGGGCAGAAGTCATTCGACTGGTGGAAAACTCGGGCACCAGCCCTGATGTACAGAGGGCCCTGCAGCAGAGAGAGATCCTGCGTGGCACCTCTTCTCCTGAAAGGGCTGAATTCCTGCACCTATTACAGCTTCTTTCCTTTATCTTTTTAGTTTAGTTTAGTTTAGTTTAATTCATGTAATTTTTAAAAATTTTGTTCTACTTTTATTCTTATGTTCTTTATTTTATTGTATTATATTGTATTGTATTGTATTGTGTTGTATTTTCATGTATTTTATTTTACTTTTTTTATTTTTATTTCATTTCATTTTTATTTTATTTCCATTTATTTTTATTAAAAATTAAGTTAAAAATTTAATTAGAAAAATAAAATGAAAAAATAAAATAAAATAGAAAATAAAGTAGAGAATAGAAAACAAAATAAAAATAGAAAAGAAATTAAAATAGAATAGATAATAACATAAAAGATACAAAATAAATTTAAAAGTAAAATAGAAAATGGAAAATAAAATTAAAATAAAGGAGAAAAAAATTGAATTAAATTAAAAATGAAATAAAATAAAAATAAAACAATAAAAAATTTAAATCAAATAACTGAAAATAAAATAAAATTTAAATAAAATAAATAAAAAATAAAGACAAATTTAGATAAAACAAAATAAAATAAAAAGAAATTGAAAATAAAATAAATGAAAATAAAATAAAATAAACCAGAAATAAAGTACATAAAATAAAATAAAAATACAATTAAACAAAAGCAAAGTAAAGTAAAAAATAGAATAAAATAGAATAAAATAGAATAGAATAGAATAGAATAAAATAAAATAAAATAAAATAAAATAAAATAAAATATAAAATAAAGCTCTTTTTTCCATGCACGCTATAGTAGCAGGTCATGTTGGTAAGTGTAATTATGCCTTCTTTTTGGGACATGCCAGTTTTTACTGTGTCTGGCTCATGAGCTGGTGTTCCCTAAGTTCTCCAGTGGGTTTTGTTTGACCTTGTGTTTGCAGTGGTGGATGGCACTGTGTGGTCACTGGAGCATAGCACTGGTGGGCTTTTCGCCCTAGCACAAAATCTGCTTTTCCTTTTCTCCTGATTCCTGATCCATGAGGTTCTTGCTGGCGGTCTTACAGGGAGTTCTACTCAAAACGTTCGTAGTAAGCAGAAGAAATTCCCAAACTTTTAAAATGGCTCAGCACTAAACTTTCTAGAAAGGCAAACTTTCCCAAAGGCCCGTAACAAATGCTTTAGAGGGAGATACTAGAGCAGAATGTGTACCCCATATCACACTGACTCCTGGTTGTTCMTGTGTGATGGGCTTTGTCCTTCCACCATAAGATTTAATTTATTTCCCCAATATATAAAGTTCATAGCCCTGAGAGACAGACCAGGGAGCAGCTCTGTGATGTTTCCTGCTTCAGTCAGGTGTGTGTGGGATGACCAGGTCACTGCTGTTCGCTCTTAGCAATGAATGGTTTCTGCTTGAAGCAAGACGATTCCATAACCAGCACCAGAACTGTGCCCTCTTGGAAGCAGGGCCAGCAGTGTGAGCTGGGAATGGAGGGCGGGACAGCAACTCCATGTCCTAGGACAGCTCATCCACAGTGTCTTTGCTGTGGCTGAGAGACTGAGTTGCAACTGGCACGTCCTTCCGTGGTATTCATGAGCTAGAAGTATTCCCAAGAGAAAGCTTTTACTTACACCTTCATTATTTTATTAAGGTTTGGGGTTTCGTGGTGGTTTCTTGGAGCAGAGTTTTGTCAGCTGGACGTGGTGCTCAGCTGCTGACTGGGATTCAAGCCAAATGGAAAACTAGAAGCAAGATGACCTGCTCACAATAAGTAGAGCAAAGAGTGTGAATGGCTTAATCTGTTTTATACTGCAGTTTTCCATCAGTAAAACGGGGATAATTGCACTCTACTGCCCTCAGGGGTGCTGTGAGGGTAAATACATTACAGGTTACACAGTGCTCAGATGCGTTGGCTGAGAGAACTCCAAAAATGTTGGGAAAGAGAATAATTTGCACAACAAATAGGCGAGTCTGAAGCAGAGACAGGAACGTGCTGGGCAGAGGCTTTGAAATTCACGTCTCACCCCACACTCAGATTGAGACTACAATTAACAGTGAGGCAAATATAGTGCAAAATCAGGGTGTGCTGGTTCTGGATTGGCTTTGTATTGGCTGCTAGTGACAGTACTGACACTTTCCTGCCATCAAAGCCATTCCAATTCTGCAGCAGCAGGGAAGGTACCCACAGCTGGCTCCCCTGGACCGTGCTAACACACACAACTGTATTTCCTATCTGTGCCTTGGAGATGCAAAACAGCTGCAAGGCATAAAAGAATCTTATGTTGTGGGGTTGGAGGGCATCCTTGGCCGTGTTGGCCTAGCTGGGGGACACACTGTGGGTTCCTTGAAGTCTTTTTTTCCAGGAGAAAATGCCAGATGGTGAATGGCTATTGAGATACTGCAATGATATGGAACCATTCATGGGTTTGGTTTTGTTATTATGCAGCAGATAATTTTAAAATTGTATAGGGCAAAGAGGTTTCCACAGTTGCAGGGACTTTTACGGAAGCTCACAAAATGTAATGTATCTTCTATGAATAGATTTCAGCTGACTGGAAGGATACATTTCAGGATGCAGGAAGAAGCCTTTCCATTGATTTCAGGGAATTTTATTGCAGGATGCAAGTGAAGGAAGAACATCGCCAAATTTGTGCAGAAAGTGCTAAGTGCCTTTTGGATAGAATTTGCAACTGCTAATGTTTTCTCACCTCTAAACCTTGCTGTAATGGTAGGCTTGCTGGGGCATGCTGCTCACACTGAGTCAAGGTGAAATAAAAATAAGAAATCTTTGCTGTCCCTACTGTGAGAGGTACAACTTGCTACTATTTTTCCTTCTGGCAGGACTTTGGAACCGACTGTATCCAACAAATGCAAATTATGTTGCTAATTTAATTAAGCAAGCCATATGAAATCAGAAAAAATTACAGTCCATGGTCAAGTGCAGTTTTTTATTTATTGGCAGTACATCAATACCTAATTGAAAAAGATTACACAATTGGTTTTGATTGTGATTTAACCCCAGCAGGCAGTTTGGCCTCACACAGACACTGGTTCAGCCTCTCCTCCACACAGAGATAGAGGAGAGGATCAGCATGGTAAAAGTGTAAAAAATGGTTTGAGATACTGTTTAAGAGGTACAGCAAAAGTTGTACAYACAAGCAAAGCAAAAAAAATCCAGCACACGGCCCCATAAAGGCTACTATGAAGAAAATTAACTCTATCCCTACTAAAAAAAAGTACAACAGAAGACAGAATATGATGCCTGCAAATCTATTTTTATCTTTATTGTGGTAGAATCTGAGTATTTAATGACCTTTCATATGCATATCTTCAGAGCATGCTAGTGACACAGGATATTTTAAATCTGAAGGACGGTAAGGATAAGGATCAGAACTTTGCCACTTTAATCACAGGTAAACAGGTTGCCACAAATTGCCTGCAGTTCAAGTTGGGACCAAAATACAAAGTTTTTGCTCTGCTATCACTTTTATTATGCAAGCCAATGTAAAGGTTAGTGGAAAAAGTTAAATCTGTGGAGTCTTGTGATAGAGTGGAAAGTCTCTTTGAACTTGAGATTCTGAAAGTGAGGCTTGTGATTTCTGCACTTCAGTTTTGTCTCTTCTTTCTTCATTTCATGACTTCCAATGGCCTATTTTTGTGCTTCCCTTCTTCCTCTTTTCTTGGCCAACCATAAAACCTGTGAATGGTGAAGAGAGTCTTCAGGACTAATTTTTGCCAGTTTATGCTGTATTTGTGTCAATTTTCGGTGCTTGATAACTAATTGCCTTCCTTTCCTCCATCTTTAATGTAAATGTCAGGATTCACATTTATCTGTCAAATATCACAAGCTAAAGTTGGGAACTGAGGCTTGGGGATGGGGTTGGGAGGGGAACTTCTGAGCAACTTCTGACTTGATTTATGATTCAGATATCTCAGGACTTTAGAGTGCAGCTCTTTCCACGTAAGAAAAGAAGTTGTGATACACTGTAAGATGCTGTTTGCTTGGTCTCCACCCTCAKAGTGAAAAAGTGTTTCTTGATGTTCTGGAGTCACCTCCTGTGTTTCAGTTTGTGTCCATCACTTCTGATCCTGTCACTGGGAACCACAGAAAAGAGCCTGGCTATGTCACCCTTACATCTTGCCTTCAGGTATTATCTAGATTTAATAAGATTAACTAGATAATAAGGTTAGTAAGATTTAATGAGATTTAATAAGATTAACTAGATGAATCATGTAATAACAATCATCCCCCTTCCAAAGTTCCCTTCTCCACAAAGAACAGTCCTATTTCAGCCTTTCCTCATAGGAGAGATATTCCAGTCCCTTAATCATTTTGGTTTCTTCACTTCAGTAAGTCCATATCTCTCTCAGTTGCTCCTGTCCTAATGCTCTGTACCACAGCCTGTTGCACCTCCTCTTGCAGGACTTTAGGAGCTGGAGATTTGAGAAAAAAATAGCAGAAATTGTTGCCGGTTGTGAGACATCAGAGTTGGCGCTGTAGTAGTGTGGAATGGAGTAACCAAAGCACTACTTTTCAGCAGGACTGGAAAAAGTAGAGTGGGAATAAAGGATCTAAGTGTGACCTGACATGGACACTATTCTTGTCTGTCTGGGCTGACTTCAGTGGCATAAGCCAGTGTTAGTGAGTTTGGAACAACACATGAGATAAATAAAGGCATGGGGCAAAAAGAAATTCTATTTTATGTTAAAAAGCTGCTTTAAATGCTGTTCTTCAGTCATCTATGAATGTGTGAGCTGCCTCAGGACTGGAACAGCTTACATTTAGAGCTATTTTGGTTGTTTGTTTGTTTGAGGATTTTTGTTTGTTTTACTTTTCTGTTTGTTTTTTTTTTTTGAAGACTGAGACCATAATTGCTGTAGTGCCATGCTGAAGGACAAGAGAACCTGCCAACAGTACTTCAGCTTGATTTCAATCTTTTATAGTATTAGAACATTTTGCAGGTAGATTTTTTTGTGTGTTTTCAAGCATGATTTTCATGCAGAAGAACATTTTATTTACTGTGCGGTAGAAATCCACACATGAATTAGTAGACTAAGACTTTACCATGGCATATGTAAATTTACTCATAATGCATTTAAATATTCAAATACTTAAATAAGTATTCATGTACTTAAATTAGCAGGTATCAGATAGAGAGAAAACATTAAAGTCCCTGAGATGAAAAGACAGAGAGGATTTCCTGAAATGGTGGAGTAGAAATTAAATTTAGCACTTAAAATGAAATACACAAATAGTACACATGATTCCAAATTTCTAGCTGTGCTTTCAAAACTGCTTAAGGGAAATGAAAAAAAAAATTAATAAAAGGAAAATTATTAGGGAACGAAAGCAATAATTAAAACAAGAGACAAAAAAACTGCAACAAACAAACCTGCACTTACAGCTAGACCTTTTGAAAGAAGAAAAATATTTGCCAGCCCTGGTGTACACTGCCATTTTATCTAAATAAAACTCAGTCGTGTCCATTTGTTGAGAAATAGTGTGCTTCGCATGACAGTATTCCAGACATACAGTTCAGTAACTTGTGCATGTGCACATTTAGAAAATTAAAGGTAGGCACTTAAAGCCTTTTAATAGTCGAAACATTAACTTAAGTTTAACATCAGTCCTGCTTTTTCCTGAATCACTTCACTGTGCTTCCCATTGCAGCATCCTGACTTCCTCAGGAATCACATTGTCTGCTACTTAAAATACTCTCACAATTCAGAGTTAACACCCCTGTGCAAACAGAGCTTGCTCTGGGCTGCTCTCTTTCTCCTCGCTCTTCCTGCTGTTCAACATTTCTGCCTTGGGTTTCTGTGCTTTCCTGTTAAGCCCTGTGGCATTCTCTCCAAAAAGACCTGTTGAAGTGATCTTTTCAAGTTTATGAAGAGTTCTTCATGAAGTTGTCACCATAGACCGAAGAAAACCCGTCCTTCCATATACCAACAAGTGTTGCCCTTTCAGTGGTTTTATTTACCTATATCACTTCTTCCTCTTTTCTTTTTTCAAACCTTCATCAATAATTTTTCTATTCCTTGACAACACATCACCTCAGCCCCCTTATTTTGAAATAAAGCAATACACCTTTGTCCCCTGTCCTTCTAATATAGGTTTGCCCAGCATTTCCTTCCCTTATTTTGCATGCGTTTTCTCTGCTTCTGTTTCTGAAGCCATGCTTTATTACCTTCACCTCTACATTACAGAGGTGCTCTTGTTACCAGTGATGCCACGTATTACCATTGCTTTCTTAATCCTCTAAAGACTGATATAAAGTGAGAGCAGCATCCCCAGGAACTCAAAGATATTTTCCCCTGTATTATTTATGGTTAGGTATAAATAATATTAGCTATACTGATGAGTCTGTGGAAAAGACATTCTTCCTTCTTCAAATTAATTAGCTAATGCAGAGCTGAAGGTTGTCCAGCAGACACAAAAACGAGGTGCACCATCCTTCTTGAAATTAAAGAGCTGGGGGGGAGGGTGTAAACTGAAATTTGTTTACAATAAGTGATCATTCTTATTTTAATACATCAAGCTGTCAACTTCTTTTGAAAATAGATGAGGTAATTTCAAAGTTGGCAATTAATTTTGGTTTTATTAATTGATGAATTGGCGACTATGCATTGCTAACCAAATAGCATTTTTATTGTTCATTTTCAACCTTTCTGTTCAAATTTATTTAGATTTGCTATTGCAAGCTCTGGAATGCAGGTGTTACCTGTTTGCATGCTTACCACAAAAAGGCCAGCTGTTAATTTGTCACGTGAGCATACCTGAGCAGTGATGAAGTCGTATATACAGTCACACTGGATTTTGCTGCTGTTCTGAAGCACTTGTGCACTTGATCCATCCACTTCTGATGGATTATGTGGCTGAATTGCTTACACAGTCTGTAGTAGAAATCTTAGAGGATCCAATTTTGAGTCCAGGTGTCCAAGACTGCTTATGAGGATAGTAAGACAAACTTTGGTTTTAAGTGTAGTGAAATTAATGTTCAGACAGTCCATGGTTGGTGGTTCTGTTGAGGCCTGTTGTCACCAGCAGAGGCTTTCCCACTCACGAATGGCATGAGAAATATCTGAACTTTCTTAAAGGATGTTAAAAGACTCTGTACAATAATTGTAAGCTTTGGATCAGAGCCTGAGAGTTTCCAGAACTGAGCCATGTCTTTGACCTTTCTTGACAGGACTCTTGGTAGTCCCTGCCAGGAGCACAATGGTGGTTTTGAAGCCCTGGGAAACTGCAGGATGTTCCCATCTTTCTGAAGCAGAGAAATCAATCAGGGAGCGAGGAACATGAGGAGGTTTGTTAGCATCACTTAGGAGCAGGGAATGAAAAAGCAAGAGCAATTTAGTAGTTTCTCTGTCAATAGCTGCTTTATGGTGAAAAGCGAGGGGGAGGACTGGAAAGCCTATAGTTCTTTAGGTCAACAGATAGTGGTCAGGATATTTTTTCACAAAAGGTAAGGCTTTTTAGTGTTGTTTAGGTCAGAAGGGGGAGATGAACCTGAAGATATGCCTGAAAAACAGTGGCATCTGCCCCTGCTCCAGCTACAAACACACAGGTCCCACCTTCCTCTAAAAGAAGCACTCTTAAAGGCAGAAACCTAGTCTTTTATAATACTGGCAGAACCCATTTGCAGGCCATACCCTCATGTCCATACTCATATAGTGTGTGACGCTTCAATCCCTAAGCAATTCACTGAAGTATATGAAATTAATAAGCATCGAACTCTCCTGTACATCATTGTCCTACYAACAGAAGCAAACCAGTGGGAAACAATGTGCAAATTCATCTCTAATGCATTTTTCCCTCTTAAAAAAGAGACAGACCAGGCCATGCACTGCACACSTTGCTGGGTCTACTGACAGACTGTAGCACTTAGATGGTGCTGCTGTGCAGGACAATACATAAAGCTCTACGACAGAAACGCGGGACAATTAAGAGTGGCAGAAGTGGTCCCTTAAGAGTGCGCTGTTTAATGATCAGCTTCCTATCATCATCATCATCTCATCTAATGGCTCACCAGCAGTCTTGCCTAAAGGTCTTTATACTAGGTTTTGTGGTAATGTGCATGTCAGAATGCCAGCAATGAATTTTTGTAGCTAATTTAGTAGGCTGGGTACTTTGCAGGACTTCTAGATATTCAGTTGCAGCACRTCCTTCATAGGGAAAGCTCACTAGTCATTCACTGCTTAAAGAAAAACAAAAATCAGTAAGTACTATGAGGCCTCTGGAGAATGAAACCTCAGAGAAAATAAAAAGACACAAAATAAAGTAAACAGGCACTGAACCCTGATTTAGCTGCAAACAGGATTGTCAGGAAATAAGCAATTGTTTCGAGTCTTGGCACTGATGGTTTGTTGAAGAACAGGCCATTGTGGATTTTAATTTTCTTTTTCATTTTCTTCTTACCTACAGTWTAGTTTAGCTTTCATTGTGAAATGAATATGCTATTTGTTTTTATTTCAAATATCTTACAAGCCCGTATGAAAAATCAATAATACGTAAAAAAAAAATGATCAAGAAAAAATGTTTAAATAAACCACCTGTCAACAAAGACAAATGCTAACTCATAGTTAATATAATAAAGGYAAAACTCTGTTTCTATTTTGGTAGTACTTTCCATATCAGTTTCTGTCATGCTCTTGATCAAACTCTGGATTAACCACAAGGCTTTTGTGAGTTCAAAAATAACATTAAAAATATGGATAAATATATTTTTTCTTGTTATCTCTGGTGAATTTCAACAAGTTGCCAGGATTTTCATCTTCTTGTGCACTGTCATCTCTGAAGAACAGCGGATGTAAGTATATGGTGAGAATGACCAAGTTTAATGAGCTCTTGATATTACTCCTGAAGGAAAACATTTTGCCACTGTGAGTAGCCACAATTCACCCACTATCCCAAGGACTCTTCAGACTGCATAACAAAACAAAAAAACCCCAAAACCATTCATTTAGACATTTACATAAACTGTTCTATTTTCAGAAGTTCTGAGTATTTCCTACAGAATTCACTCATGTGCCTAAATACATGGACTGAGCTCAAGGCCTGCAGCCTCTATGMAGAACGCAAGAAAATGACCACTTATTTAATCAGGACATTTTGAAAACATTTCACCTATTTTTGTTGACAAAGTAAGCTTTGGAAATGTGTCTATTGTGAGTACTGAGCACTCTAGAAACTGTCTCTGTTCAAAGTTCTATTTAATTTATGTGAGTCTGGATCAATGTTTCTTTGTTCTGTGTGTCAAATTTGAGAAATAATTCTCAAGCATAGGAGGATGTTTTGTGTGTTGGTGTTTAGTGAGTGAGTTTTAGTAGAAAAAAATTGTGGGGGCCCTTGTTATACACATTATTACTTAAACYATTGTCAACAAAGTGACACTATTCTCAAATTTGTATGCAAATCCCTGTTATCAATCACTGCAGAGTTTGTGTGAAACAGTGAGCTGTTGCATTTCTAAACGAAATAGGTTGGCTGTAGACATGCTGGATGGTTTGTTTTGATGGCAAGGTATGAAAGTCTGGTAATGGTGACTGCCATCTCAGGAAAAAAAGGGCCCTCCAGGAGGATTTGAGGTTTCATTTTCAAGGGTAAATATTCTCCTCTGCAGAGCGAGCATTTTGCCATGGCAAGGCACCTACACGTTCCAGTAAGCGGATTTTCCAAATGATGTCTTTACTGCATGCCTATTGCATTAGCCCAGTCACCTTGTCATTCACATCCCTGTAATGATCACTTCTGAAACATTTACACCCTGTGTTTGGCTGGCTGGTTGCTGCTTACTCAGTAGGAAGATTATTGATTGCGGGCGCTTATTAAGAAAGTACGGAGCCATAAGCTATGAGAGCTGTTGATAATTCAAAAGGTGAAGCTGGCAATTATATAGGGATCAGGGGGATTATTATATACAGGGCCTAGGAAAATATGACTGATGGATGTGGCACTGCTGTTATGACTGCTTGAAATAAAATGTGTCGTTATTGATTTCTTTTGTTGGTCTCTTTTATTGCATTTCAAATCTACATATTTTTCATGCAAGCAGCCTATTCTACACTAGAGCTAGAATATGCTACTGTAACTTACTGATTTATGAATATATCCCTCTTTTCCAGTGTTTTACCCACTTGGTACAGATTTTTTTCCAATTTCTCACTCCATAGTCGCTATTTGAATAGGACAGAAATCAAGCGTCTGATTTTGAATTTTGCCACTTCATCTATTGCTGCTGTTATATTGCTTTTAAGGATTTTTCTTCTAATGACAAGAAAATGAAGAGTGAAAAAAAAAACCAAATAAACATACAAACATATTTTGGGCATCAAATATATAGTAAATATATATTTTTAAAATTATTAGCTCTTACTTTCAGCTGTCATCAGGTGGCATGTTCAGCCTTATACCGTTCTTCTTTGTTTTAATTACTTTTAGCTACTTTCCTTAGTTTTGCATTAACGTTCCTCCTTCTCATTTCTTATGCCATATCCAGGTCTTAAATGACTATATTAAGTAACATCAGAGATTATTAACATTATTAACGCAGTAACATTCCTAGTGCAAAACATGGAAAAGCCTTCCTCTTTTGAGAAAAGAAAAAGTCCACTGCCACAGCTTAGTTTGTACCTTCATGAATGCCCASTCTGTTGGAAAACATCTCAATTCCTAGAGTTCCTAAACCAATGTAGAATCTAATTCTAGAGAGCGGATTTCCTTTCTGCTCTGCAAAACCACAAACAACCTGAAGCCTTTTTTTAAAGCACAATACCAGGTACTCAGGTGACCTCTCTGTCTGGGAAAATGTCGTATACCTTTTATTCAGAATATTTTTTTTCTGGTAGTTTCCACTCTTAACATTTGCCTAATGAACAAGGTTTTTACCTCCAATGTGGTTTGTGTTAATGGTGGAAAGATGCAGGGAAAATAGCATGAAAATTTTATGCAGTTGCATGACTTATTATTCAGTATAAAACTAATATTCTGGGAGACTGTGAGCTACATAAAACTTTACAGCCACCCCACTCACTGTCTCCTATTTTTGCATGCAGGATTTGGTCCTCTTACCACAGCAAAAAATCTATTCAATCATTATTTGGGTAATGTTGACTTTTAGCCAAATCCAGAGCGAGCCCCACAAGCCAGAGGCCTAATCAATACCACACTAACTGCTCCATTAATCCTCCTTTGCTGCTATTTCCCTCTCATCTTTCCAGAAGACTGTTGTTACTTCAGAATAGATAATTGATTTTTTTTTCTAGGTAATAAATGCAGCAGCTTTTCAGTGAGACTTCCCACAYACCCTCGTACTGCAGGTCCCTATCACGGTCTGACTGAGCAGAGCTGCTTCCTGATTATTCCAAAGCTGGATGTTCACCTAATGCAAAAAGCCCCTGCTGATGTGACAGTCAAATAAGCAAGCCCAGCTGGCTCACACCTTTCCACCTCAGATACTGCAGTAAGACAAGCAAACTTGTTTCCACAGGCAAGGAATTTTGCAAAACTCATCYCGTACATGAAGGGCCTAATAAAAGCAAAGGACTAGATGAATAAAGTTGGGGCTGGAAGAGTTCTTGGGCTTAAGGGTTTTAATTCAAGAGGTGATTGGTGTGCTGCACAGAGAGGCCTGAAGTGTTTGACCTGTAAGGAATGTCCTTGTACAACTACAAAAGCTGAAGAGAAAAGTTCAAAGCCAAAAAGATGTGCTCTTTGTCCTCAAAAAGGAGACTACGTTACTGAAACAGTAATACCACACAAAGCACTTCCATTACTATCAGAAACATAGATGATTTGCTTTAGTTTTGGACCTCATTTGAGCCTTTTCTAAATTTTTACTGGTTTACTGTAAGAAGTTTTTCTTTGATTAAAAAAAAATCTCAGTTACCCTCCCTTTCCTGTAATTCCTAGGTACTTTCAYCTAGGATGTGGATAACAACTCCAGCAGAAGCAACAGGATTTTTCTATTGCTGATGTTCCACACCCTCACAAACCAGGARAAAATTAGTTTGTGTTTATTTATTGTGTTTAGTATTTTTCTCCAAGAAGACTTGTTGGTATTACTGGCCTTTAACATCAGGAAGAATTTCTTCAAAGAAGAGGTGGCTAGATATTGGAATGGGCTGCTCTGGGAGGTRGTAGAGTCAGAGCACTGGAAGTGGGATTTTTTGATGTAGCTGGGTGCATTATTGACTTTAAAACAAACTTGTGGCAGTGGGAAGTATGAAATCCTGACCTGATATGACTTAAATAAGCAAAACTAGCGGAAAACAGCAAAGACATTCTAAATTCACATAAAATATTCCCACACTGCCCCTGGGCGAATCTGTAAAGTAACGCAACTTTTGAGAACAGGAACATTCTATGTTCAAAATAATCCCTTAAAAATAATAATTCTTGTTTTAGCATYCTGCTTACATTAGAAAAATTAAAAAACAAACGTAATTAATTTAATTMATAAAACACTGGGCACTGGGTCAAATGTCGGAGTTATGCCAGTATTTATGTTTTGGGGCAGTATCACCAAGCCACAGTTCTGCACAATGGCCAAAATAAATAAATAAATATATAAATAGACGAGACTGAACTTGAGATGAAGTGCTAATCTACATTCAGAAGACAGAAAAAAAGGGGTAAATGCACACTATGATTGATACAAACCTTTGATACGTACTGTTTCTGTGCGGTTATTGCTTATGCTGCRCATTTCTCCCCAGCAAATAAAATTAATTACCAAAATGCCTGTAACAGTTTTTGCTTAAATCAGAAGTCAAAGGGTGATCCAATCAGGATAGAGCAGGTCCTTGCTGTAAAGACTCACCAAAATCTGATCATGCAGGCAACTTCGTGCTTCTCTCTGGGGCTTGTCAGACTTTGGGGGTTTATAGAGGGATTTGGGGAAGTTTGCAAGGGTCAAGCGTGCACGGTGCAGCACACTTCAACAATGTAACCCCATGTCCCCTTTTTCCATCTGATGTTAATATCACTCAAGAGAAAAAATTGTTTAGTTCCTCAAAAAAACCCCAAAGCTGTATCACCAAAGTATTCCATGTGTTGTAAGTTACTTTTCCTCATGCAGAATAAGATAGAATACTTGCTACAAATACTGTTTAATCAAGGCAGAAGGTTCATAATCACTATGATAAGCTCTGGTAGCTTTCAATGATAGGTTTTGCCCCTGTCCAGATGTCTATATCCTGAGAAGACTCAGAGTGGCACAATAACATTAAAAAAGGAAAATCTGAGTAACTTATGTAGGCAAGGATTTCTTTATTAATTTGTGTTAAAATAGGGACACAAGAGGTCTTTTATTGACTGATAACTTGGGGGTGGGGCTGGCCAATGCTGGCTATCTGCAGAGCCATCCATTAGTTTGTGTGAAATGGAGATTTCAGAAGCACCACACTGTTAACACRCTGCTCTTGCTGTTCACTTTTTTAAACTGTCCAACTTTTTTACAACAGAGGCAGTTGGATACAAACTGCTCAGCCAAAGGAAAGATGTGTCATGTTTTTGCTGTCAGTTCCAGCATTTGTCCCGCTCCCTTTTCCTCAGTAGTGGAGATCTTCTATGTTGTAGTCAATGGCAATAATGAGGTTTCTTTATAGCCATCAGGTCTTGTCAGATGGCCCCCAGAATAATAATTGCCTTTGTCTTGAACCTCAAGAAGCATAGCAGGCCTTTGGAAACAGATCCTCCTTGGTGTCTTATGAGCCTAGAAATTATCTTCATGGCACCAAACTAGTGGAATTAGAATTTCAGATTTTTCCTTCTGCCGCTTTTAATAATTACTGGAGTGAGTGAAGTATATATGGTGCAAGGAAATKTTAAATTCATGTCATATTTAGCTGAGAAGAATATATTGAAGATAAAAGCAATATAAAGATTGCAAACTAATTTGAAAGTATTCTAAAAGGACAAGTAAGGCTAGTTGTCAGATAGGATAAATTAAATAAAAATAAAATAAATAAAATTAAAATTAAAAATTAAGTGGAATTTAATAAAATAAATTTAAATTAAATTAAAATGAAATGAAATTAAATTATTTAAAATATTTTATTTGTATTTTATTTTCTTTTTTTATGCTACTTTTATTTTAATTTATATTTATTTTATTTTTATTCATCACTTTTATTTTATTTTAATGTATTTTTAAATTTTAATTTATTTTTATTTTATTTTATTTATTTTTAGTTTAGTTTAGTTAACCTGACATTGGTTAAATCTACTTTTCTCTTGAGTGGAAAGTAGCAATCACAGTGCTCTCAAAGGCTRGAATGAGACTGGCACTGAGCTGTTCTGAGCAGCTGATCCTCTCTCTYATTGCTCACCTTCATTTCATCTTCYTGGTATTTTTACTCTGTTTCCAGGCAGTAGCACTGAGAACAGACATTTTTACAACGTAACAGGAGAAAACTGGACGATACTAGCACGAAATACCACAGAGATTTCTTTATGCTCACCGCACCCTGCCCCCATTGGTTTGGTTCATATTTGGGGCTTGTAAGCAGCAAGACCAAAGTTATCAATCTGTCAAGAGGAAGATATAGAGTTGACCATAAAATATAAGGGAGAGCTCAAGGCAGCCAAGGCTGTAATAAGGCTTATGATACTACATTTTGGAAGTTAATTTCTTCTAGAATAAAGGACTATTGAGAACTTTTAACCTTTTAAGTAGAATTTCTGCTAAGCATAAATTTACTCTYGTTTCACAAAACAACTCCTACCAATAAAATACATTTAAATTTTGGCATGCTAAATGCATTGAGTGTTCTTTATTCTGCTTTTTCTTCAGTAAATGCATTTTATATCCTTACATTAGTTTGAGAAATTTTTTTGCATGTTTTTATTATGGACAAACAGCAAAAGACCTAAAATGCACTGCCATTAGTAGTTAGATCTGGGTTTAACRGGTTTAACAGAAGAAACTAACTTTTGGATTACTTGGTATTATTCTAGCCAACAGAAAGCTTTTCTGCAGGAGAAAATTCAGGTTTAAGTGTAAAGTATGAGAAAAAACCTTTATTAATTTTGCCTCAGGAAATCAATGATTTGAGTTTCAATCTTTTTTAGGTGCATCTTTATTCTTTATCTGCCTGTCTGGCCTCAGAAATAAACTCCCCATATACTTTGTGATATGATTTACAGGTTGTTGGTTTGACACACAAGGACAGTAAGTCAATAGTCTCTCTGAAAATCCTACTGAGAGTTAGGGCTGTCTAATATTAGATGTGCAATCAGAGCCAATCTGCTGCTGAGGAGTTGTACCCTCTACTTTGTATAGAAGCACCAAATGGAACAATTTCCCCCGAGTGTGCTGAAGGCTTGTCACTGAGAGGTGCCAGGAAATTCAGATGGAGTTCTGGAAAGTTCTGTATGACTTCATCAAGAGCATAGGAGTATGACCTTGGTAAATCTTCATTTTTAGTTTCATTACAGAGGCTAGTTAAGTTCCTCTTAAAAGAAGAGCATTAAAAAACCCCCATGATATCCTTGTATGCTCAGTGTTTGTATGACAATATCCACTGTAAATTACTTCTTTTAAAAATACTCTGTTCCAATTGAGAACAGAATTTTAATACTGACTCATGACTAAGGTTTTGGTCTGCTTTTGGTAAGAGAAGATACAGAATCTCTTGCCCTACTTCCACTTAGTTCACCATGTTGTTACCTACAGCAAATTCTTTTCCAAGTAAAACCCTATTGAGCACTAGCTGTGCTGTATCTTTTGTTTCTTGCCAAAGAGAGTGAATATTTTTAAGATATGTCTTATTCCAGTAGAAAATTATCAATAACAAAGACTAACCATGCAAGTTGCAGATGTGAGAGAAGTCTTGTTTATGTCAGATGAAAAATGCATCTTGATGTGCAGAATATATTGCAAGGCTCTTCAGCTAACAGCTACTTCTGTGATTGACTACCTCTCACAACAACTGAATCGGGATAAACAAGGATTGAAAAGTACTTTGTATTCCCAAGAGCATTTAAAAGTTTTATGGAATTAGTAAGATTGTTGACGGGGTGTTAGTAAAACTGCAGTGGGCATAGCTGCATCCAGGCTGTTCTGTGAACCTTATCACAGGGATCTGCCAAAGGTAAACCTAACCTGCATAGATCAAAAGCAGTGATGGGTCGTGCAGCAGTTTCCTCTGAATTGCAGTCCATGATTAATCTCTCTGCTTTGATATTAGTGAGCTAGCAAAGAGTTTGATCCCTCATAATCAATGATTCTTTGGCAGCTATTGAAGCGAGTTGTGCTGGCTTCACTTCCTGAGCCAAATGGGAATTCATGCTGTCATTTATTTACTGTTTGCTGAAGGGAACATTTTAATCAATGACCTCATCACATTTTTGGTATTTCTTTGTCTCAAGATGGTTGCTCTGGTTTTGGATTTAAAATTATTTGTTTGCTTTAACCGCTGTAAAATTTAAACAAATAAATAAGTTATGAGCAATTTAAATGGTATGAAAGTGAGGGCAACAAAAGAGAAAAGTTTTAACTCTCGATTTTCAAAAAAAAGAGCACTTTTATTCAGAATCAAGGTTCAGGTTTGTCTAGATGTAAGGAAAGAGACAGTTCTGAGCACTGATGTAGAGTTGGGAATAAGACTGATGCAACTAAATCATGTCTGGAATGGCGATCTGGTTGAGAAGTTTATCCATGGCTCTTGGCCTTTGCAACCTTGTCAACCAAGCCAGAACTGATAGCTACTGGTAAAGCCAAGCCTCAGTGAAGGTCTTACCAAAACTCACAATTCAGGTCAACTACAGAGACTTAATCTCCCTGTTCCAAGTCCAGTGTCTTGTGGGGACACACTTCCTCTTCTTCCTACTCCTGACGTTTGAGCTGTGAGTGAAGCCCAAAGCAAAGAGCTGTCTGGGAAAGCCAGTTTGTCCATATCTCCAGAAACGTGTCACCTGACAAATTCAACTGCATTGTCATAACACACTGGCCATGTATGGTGTGCTTCAAGATGAGGAGTATCCTCTCTGCTTTGTGATACACTCTGATGTTATATTTTAACAGGATAAATCCTTAATTTATGACTCCTTTGCAGCTTTGCCTTTTAAATTAATTGCCCTGTGGAATTCTCTACATATTAATGCTGAGTAGAGCTTCTTGTCTTATGAATTATCAGAATACTGATCTGAAGGAAATGAATGATCTGAAGTGTGGAACAGTACTTAACAAATTCTCTTCATAGCCCATTGAAATCTTGCTCTGTTTGCTTCATTTCAATCTGTTCATTGGTTTGTGACCTTTAGCCCACACTGGGGAGAAGCACATGTAACCTTCCTGAGCTGCTCACTTGGCTTTGGGAACTCCAGTTTTGCTGAAAGATGTGTAAAATCCCTCATGAACACACAGCTGATAACACTGGAAAGCTGATGCTATCCAAGCAAGTGTGGGCATTTATTTATGCTTGCAGCCTTCCCCCTGGATGCAGCTTTTTGTGATGTGGCAGCTTCTTTTAGGTTTGTGCTCATGGAGATTTGACTTGCATTTCTTGAAAACATACCTTCTACATAACGGGAATTTTTCAAGCAGTTACAATGGAAGAAGAATATCAAACAGTTCCTGGGTATCTTTATTAACAAATTATGTAATTCAGGGGAGAGACTAATCAGAATATATGACTTTTAACCTGGATATGTTTAAAACAAAGCAAATGTGCTGTGTTTTGGTTTGTTTTGGTTTTTTTTCATTCCATTCTCTTGCATTTCTCGTATCCTGCATATAACTGGATACACACATTTCCATCTGTAGATTACTTGAGAATAGCCAGTGGCACCAGGAATAGTTTTTTCTTAACTCGTGTCCTCCTTTCTTCTCTCTTTCCATGTCTCACCACCTTTTTCCAAAACAGAAAAACKTCCATTTTCTACTCTTGTAATCTGTTTTCAGATTTCTGGAAATTCTTCCCCAACCCCCAGGAAAAAAAACCCACCCTTTCACCATGAATCAACTCAAAACACGAGTGGAAGTAAAATAAGGGACWGAGGAATATAGTTTTTATATGACACGAGGAAAGAAATGACAAAGGAAAGAAATCTATAATGCCTTTTCTTCTGAGTGAATGGATATAAGGACTCTTACCGGTTGCATATACAACTCTTCAGGGAACTTTAAACTTTGGAGAACTTTATAAGCAATAAATGTGCTATGGATGCATGCTGGTGCTGTAGCTAAGCCTGTGGTTGAGGTCTGGAGCAGTTTTATGTCTGTGATTCATGTGTTCTGTTTGTGCTTCAGTACCTGGGGTAGAGGAAGACATCACACATATTCTAGAGATAAYAGATTGTTTTACTTAGACCATACTTAGTGAAAACAACTCTTTCTCCCARGGTCTTCCTCCCCGACAGATCACAGAGCAGATTTCCTTTTGCTTTCTAGCAAGAGCTTTCTAGCAGCTGTACTTAGAGAAGCTTAACTGTTCTTATCATTTGTGAAAATTTCAGCACACTGAATCCTTTCTCTGGCACACTTAAACCCCTTGATTATATTGTCCGTTATGGATCGTGCAAAGARGTTTCCCTGTAAATAGAATGGAAACTGGTCTCTTTATGTGTCTCTTGCTTGTGGAATCATGCTGTATTTTGAGGCACCCAAAACATTCATGATACCTGTGTGAAGATGCACATTACCTGGTTGGTTCCATGTTTGAAGGAAATTGGAGAGGGYTATTTACGTGCTGTGATGGAAGTAGCATCACTGTCTGTCTTAGTCTGTCTTTTTTTGGTCAGGGGATTTTCTGAGTCTGATTTAATTGCATGGAGTTGCTGAAGCATTGCCATGGGATTGCAGCAGTAACTACTGAATGGTATTCTACAGTGTGGATATGCCTTGGAGCCTTCCCCTAGAGTTTGTTCTTTGTTCTGTGATTTATAAAGGTGAAATAGTGATTGCACAGATCAAAAGTTGACTTATTTTCAATAAGGATCTAGCTTAGTCAATCAATAGGCTGCCACCTTTTAGACTGCAGTCCCAAATGCCTTTTGAAAATACTTTTTCCATTGCCATCTCAAACCCCTATTTGAGAACAGGTAAAAAAGGTGTCATAGTACTTCATTCTCTGTAACAAAATAAGAAATATTTATAAATATTTCTATTGAATAGGTTAGATTATAACTCCAAATATGAAGGCCATTTGTATTAACTGGTTTTGTTAGAGTTGTCTAGATTATCCTACAACTTAATGCATAATACTTGCTGAAGTACAAGCTGTGACCATAAACCAGTCACAGAATAATCCCTTCCTTTCAAGTCTTATTCTAAGCAATTTTTTCAGCTTGGTAACCTCAAAGTGCTCTTGTCCTCTGTTCCTGGTTTTACAACTAAACAAAATAATTATCTGGTCATGCAATGTCATCTGTCACTAATGTATTTGGAATAAAGTTGTATGACTTCAGAAAAATAGCAATTCCCATTTTTAAATGAAAGTGTTAGGGGTGGGTAAGAGTCTATTCTCCTGAATTTAAAAAAGGTAAAAATTCTTGGTGTAGAAATACAGGAAGCCTTTTTTTCCTCCTCTTTATTCACTCAGTTATTCTGCTAAATAAGCTTGCCCTTCTTCCTGCAATCTATACTGAGAAGGAAACAGTACAATCTGAATTACTTTTAACATATTTTTAGATCATGAACACATCTTCCCAACCTTCTTCTTACTTTTTCCTTAAGTATATAATAGATTTTGTCAGTAAAATTATCTGACTTTTGTCAAAAGCTGTATTGAACCCAGAAAACAGTACTTCATAGCATAAGAAATCCTAGTCAAGACTGTGATCTCACTGTCTTTAGCATTGCATAAATAAATATCAGACACAACCCCTCATATGTATACTTTTTTTTTTTTTTTTGGAAGCCACGTAATTTGCTTTTGAGAAAAGACTTTGGGTACTGCTCATGGTAGGCATTTGCATCCTCAGTTTTGGCTTTGTGGAAATRTTACCAAACCATGGCCATAATTGGGATGTGGGAGAAAAGCCCACCTTACTGGCAAATTCACAGACTGAAATGGACTGCACAAAGAGTGAGGTATTTGAAAAGAGAACTGAGACCTTCAGTATGGCTTTAACCTGTGTTTTTGCTGCACAGCTTTTGAAATTTCAAACTCTGGAGTACAGTTTACAAGTGACAAAATTCAGTTCTCTAAATCTCAGAGGTGCTCTTTGAAAATGACCTGGAGGGTTAGGGCTCCCTTCAAATGTGTTGTTTTGTGAAGACCTGGCACTGAGGGGGGTACTTTAACAAAACTTGCTCAGCAGGGCTGTACAGAATGCTGGTCTGACAGGCATGGTGCTGGGGAAACAAGGATTCATGGTGCAGGAATGCTGGGTGCTAGGTGGAAAAACAAGAGACCTGACTTTTCTTTAATTCCTCCCTCTTTTTCCCTAGGAAATCTCTGGCTGATCATGATTTCGTTTGCTTCCACCTCCATCTGAAATGTTCAGTTGATTTTGCACTGGCATGCCTTTAAAATTAGTTATTTGAATATTGGCTGCCAAGTAGCCTATGTGATAATGATGAGTTAGAATTAATTTCTGACTATTGCTAATGCATTTATTTTAAAAAAAGTTTTTTAAACTCAGTCAGASTAACGTTAATGAATGCAGTACTTACCTCAACACTCATATATGTCTTGTCTTTCTTTTTCTAAAGAATCCCATTTCAATCAGTTACTTTAAAGGTCATGTTTAATGTCACATCAAAACTCCTACAGAGAGATTAATTTTTGTTCTGATGCTGGTAATGTTAAGCAAATACCCAAGGTTCTGGTCACTTTTCAGTTCATTCTCTGTTTAAACATTGCACTCAAGCTTACTATGATATCTCAATAGTGTTTGACAGTTTTATGTTTTAAGGGATGGTTCCAATTATCTTATCACTGAAAAACCCAGCATAATGATATAAAGGTACTTCTGACATCTGGATGAAGTGTGTATGGCTCAGTAGTAGTGCAGTAGTTGTGACAAACACTGAGGAGAGATGGGAAGATTCCCACAGGTGTGTTGTTAAATCCATCATTCAGTTATTCATGGCTTTCAGTGAGAATTATTAATTATGTTTTTGAGATCTCTCTCAAAATACTAGATGTGGGTGATTTTGCATAACTATTCCTCCCCTAGAAACCAGACCTAACTTCGTTTTCAAATCTTTTAGCTTTGACTTTTTCATGTAGCACTGTGGCTCTTTTTATTATTCCATTGATGTAAAAGATAAATGAAAGGCAGTAATTGATACGTTAAAATCTCTAACCACTGAAATCCCAAAGAACAGCATTTGTTCTTTTCCCGGATGAAGGTAGGAAATCTTGTGTAAATGAATAACCAAAGGAAATCAAAGCAGAGAAGAAAAAGCAATATATTGTAACACTGTTCTCCTAAGCAGTGAAACCAGACTAAGGAAGTTTTTAGACATAGAAAATATAAGTAAAAAGAAGACTAGGGCAAAGAAGATGCAAGCAAGATAACTTCTGCACTGAAATTCACTTTAAATAAATTGCAAAAGAGCATGAATTTTGTCAAGTTAAATGCAAGCAGGTCCTGACAGGTGGCATAAAAGAGATTGGGTGAGCTATAGAGAAGATGAGGGTAAGGGCAGCACAATGATGTTGCTTCACTTTTGAAACAAGCAGTGTAGAGTTTTTCTAATTTTCCCTGGGCAGACTGAGGGACGAGCAGGTGAGGGAAAACACTTCTGTTTACTGCTAATCCAAATATTTAAATAGGCTCTGCTCGTTTACCAACAAACTCTGTTCCATCATCCTTTTCAGAGGGAACAGCAGCACCAGCACATGTCATTATTGTTTTTATTGTGTAGAATAAAAGAGGCCTTTTGAGATTCAAGACCCAGTCTGCAGTGTAACAATAAAATCTGGGGTCTTAATTCATACTTTCTTTTTGGTTTGGGGTTGTTTTGTTTGTTTGTTTGTTTGTCTGTTTGTTTTGTTTTCTTTTGCTTTTATTTAACACTAAGTGATGATGAGGAATTCTCAGAATGTTAAGAATGTCATTCTTACCCTGAGATTTTCCAGTTTACTAAGAAATTCTGTTTTGTAATCTTTGCCACTGCACTTTGGTATGACATAACTGAAATATTTATCAAGATGTCAATTCAAGCTACTTCTAATTAGTTTGCAAATAAATACAGCTAGAAAGCTTCCTGTTAGCTATTACTTACAGCAACATTCTTTGCTAAAGTTGCCTGACATTCTTCTTTTTGAGGCCCAGCTTTCACTCACTTAATCCTGGAAAAGGCTTTAACTCTGTGGTCTGAAATTTCCCTTACTGGGTATCTGCCTGAAGCTCAGATGCTTTGGTCACTGAGAATATTGTTGAGACAAGATTCATTATATTGCTCAAATGAAAAAGCACATAAGCAAGTTTGCGGACTTGTCAGTGTGAAAAGGTAGTTTTAAAAAAACAATTTGCAATATTATATTTTCATGGCATTATTCCCATTATGTTTCTTCATGTAGTTATCATTCTATAAGAGAACACACAATAAAAATTATGTAATTAGAGATGCATAAGGGACTTGAAGCAAAGTTACCTGGACTTCCTTATTTTGGCCTTTTCCCACCTGTGAAGTTACTCAGACTGAGTAATTTCAAAGAAATGAGGACTTTCAAAAACTGAGCACTTCTTTCAAAAAGAAATGAGGACTTACAAAAAACCACTTCTGTGTAAAGGTGAAAAAAGCAGTCTGTCCTGGGCTTTTTGTTCAAAATACAGAGCAGAAAGCCTGTAAGTGTAATACTAACTCTGTAGGCAGCTAATTTGCTGTGATCTGACCCCAGAGTCATTGCATCATTAAACTCAGTTGAATTTTCATCTTCTAAAATTGTTCTTTCTTTTTATGTAAAGTTAATAGGAAAGCAGCAGCTGTCTTTTTTTTTTTTTTTCACTAGAGAAATTGCATATTTAGGATCAGATTGTTCTGTTCTCATGCACCATAACACGTTTTCATAGTTAGAGGATCAGATCATAGGTGTGTTGCCCCAGGAAAGCACCAAGAGCAAGAACAAATCAGGCCCCCAGATAAGAAGTGTTCAATAAATCAGTCTCCATGAAGGACTCCATCAACAATGCCTTCGTAGACACGTTAGAATATATTTTTTTCGGTCACGGCAGTAAAGTGTCTGGAGAAAGCACATGGCAGCCCAGGCAAGTACTTTTTCAATTCAAAAGTAGCAAATATTTGTGATTGTCTCCATGACAGGATTTCTGAGGCCAAAATACCATAGTTATTTTAACAGCAAGTTGATAGTATCTTGGGAAAATAAGATCTTTCAGGAGGTTACTTGGTATGTATGAAACGGACCTCATTATACCTTAATTTTTTGTCTTTTATCATTCTCGACAAAAGCACCATTCAGCTGTATCTTGTCTGACAGTTGAGTTACATACAGTGCCCATTTTATTCAAATGAATGGCAGTAACCTTTATTCTGAACAAATAGCTACCCCGCCAGGGGAAGTGCTGCTTTGTCTCTGCAGTCGCTCTGTGTTAACTCCTCATCGGTTATGGCTGAGCAACAACCACATTTTCCCCTTTCTCCATTCTGCCAGCCACAGTTCCAGTCTCTGTAAGTGATYACTGTATGGTTCATTTAGTTTTTGTACGTATAAACTGGTATTTTGAGAGCCGTTATTAAGATCTACAAGTAATGGGATCTGGCCAAATTTTTGCACTGTTTTACTCAAAGTATGTTTTCCCATGATAACATTGTGTGAAATAACGTTATATCGGATGGTAATTCCACATGTAGAAATAGAACTTTTTTTTCTGAGTTCTCACGACTATGCTGAATTTTTGCCGGAAGCATTGAAAATTGAGAAGGGCAGGATTTTCCAGAGAGTTTGGTGTTGATTGATGACTGCCATCTCCAAACTGCATTTATGATGTGTATACCACAGCATATAGAAACAGAGTGGGATGAAAATGATTTTATTTTTTTCTGCATGTTCTCTCATTTTCAGTTGAACTATAGGTGAAATTAAGCAACTTTATAAGTAGAAACATATATGGCAATAGGGAATACGGTAATCTAGGAATCATAACAAATATGTATATTTAAATATTTCTACCATGTGCTTAAGTTGAAACATACAAACAGACTGTTTTGATGGGTAAATTTCTGCACGAATATTTATAGGGTAAAACCATAAGACTGCTCTGTTGAAAAATATTATTTCCCAGCAGCACAAGGAAGTAGGGCAGGAGAAGGGTTTATTTCTGCATCTGTCAGATCTGCTCACCAGCCCAGCTGGGTGTCTGAAGTCACCCCTTCCTCAGCTTTTCACCTGTGTGTCAGGACAGATTCCTTTCTAGGGCATACAGACACTCATTAGTCTTACTCATTTCTCTCTGATGACCTTTGACAGGACCCTAGGAACAGTATGAAGCTCTGTTGGGGGAGTTTAGGTTGGATATTGGAAAAAATTCCTTTACTCAGAGTGTGGATGGGCACTGGGACAGGCTGCCCAGGGAAGCAGTCACAGAACAAAGACTTCCAGAGTTCAAGAATCCTTTGGACAACAGACACTTCTTTAAGAGCAAGAGCCGGAATCTTGTATAAGTTGTTTCATTTTGGTTAGTCAAAGTCCATATCATTTCAGGGGGGGAAAAAAAGCAAGCAACTTAAACTATGACACTAATGCATTTAAAAATTGTAACTAGTCTGATGAAAACTTTAATGGATGGGATTCAAGACCTCGTCTTCCTGTATTCAGTAAATCATAAGCTAACACTTTCCTTGCTTTTTAAGTTATTGAGTATGAAATGCTAATTCCTTCTGTCATGGATTAGCATTTCAGGGTTTTATGCTACTAAAAATGCATCATCTTAATAGTTACTTGAAGTCTTTTGTTCAGAGTTTGGGAAATGCACAGAGAGAGCTCACTCTCAATTTGGCAGATGGAGTTCATGATGCTAATTAACGGAAGATCTTTTATTGAAACAAAGACTCATTTAGGATGAAGCTTTACGCAAAAGGAATAGCCTGAATTTCCATGGTCTAAGACCATGGACCTTCTAATTATGTTTAATTTTTGCTTTAAACTCGATTAACTTGTAAGTAGCCAAAGTACTGCTTTTATAACTAGAGCATGATGATAAGTGATCCTGAAGTGACAAAAAAAAATTAAAGAGTAGAATGGTAATGTTGCACAGGACTGTGAGCTGTTCCTTTTGCTTGAAGCCCTAACTTCTGGCAATGCATTTTCCGTAGTATATTTGATTCCTCCCAAAAGTGGGGAGTCTTTTTGAGTCTGTAGCCACCTAAGAGACCTCTAATAGTACACTTAAGAGAAGTTCATATTGCTCCAGTAAATGCATTACATGCATTTTGTGTGATGCCCTGTTAGTAGACATAAACTGATTAATTTTCACATGTATTAATGTCTCCCAAATCTGAATCTGAGGATTCTGATCTGTTCCTGAGATTCCTGAGCAGTGCTCTCTGGGGAGCAAGGCAGTTTGAAATGGACCTATCACGTTTGTCCTGAGATCTGCAACACCATGCAGCTGGCAACACTGTCTGTAAGCAGGTGTCTATCGCTGTGTCAAAGGGAAAAACCTGCAGTCAAGTATTGTACAGRATGGTAAAGCCTATTGGGATTTTGGCACCTGTTAGAACAACCTCATGGCTATGACAGTTTCTCCCCCAGAAGCACGTAAACACGCCTGGCACCCTCTGCCAAAGAGCATCCTCTGACTCTGGGGAAGGAAGCTTTTTTGGCATTTTCAATAACAAGGATACATATTTGGCATATATACAGTTYGGATTCTGGGGCCTATTTCCCATCAGAAACCTCAGCATTAATTTCCCACAATTAACCTCAGTTAATTGTGCACCTCCTTTAAACCAAAAAGCCCTTGTGCAGCAAGGAACAGGTCAGATGCACAGCAGTGATTATTTGATTTTGTGGATTGGAGACCAAATGAACTATCTGACTATACTGTCCTTTCTTTGTCACATTCAGTTAGGTAGTCTGATTGAAAAAATAATCTAAATATTTTGCTCTTTGTTTTGGTTATTTTTACCCTTTTTTTGTCCCCTTTATTACTCCAAGACTTGAATAAACAAGGTATCTTCAGCCAAAGAGGTGGCAAGAGACAGTTGTCTGCAAAGGGAGACGAYGAAATTTACACTTTGGAGTATTCAGGTCTAAGGAATAGCCTGACTTCCTAATAAACAGTTTCACTTTTGCGTGCCTCATCATCATYATAAATATAGAGCACTTTTCTGTATCTTAACTTGCATCTGGGACTGAGTTACTGTAACAACCCACCATAAGGTGCAAGTAATGAGTAAATGTAACTCAGCTCTTAAGATATACRGCTTTGCAAGTTTCTGCCGTAAATTTTTAAAGAATTTTTCCTCTCTTCTGAATTAGACATCTGCYCAATTATCATGAACCCATTTGGACAGTCTGCAAACAGAGCTGKTTTTTGGACAGTGTAGGGAAATTTCTAATAATTGAAAGCGCTTCTGTCTGCAGAAATGTTTGTGTGTTTGTCTACTTTAATAGCATGGGTGGGAGGAGATAAGAGCACAAGCTGTCATTAGAATTCTGCAGGTACCAAAATGGCCTCTAGCTGTTAGAAGACCAGCATGGAAAAGTACTTCCATAACCATCACTGCAAAAATACATTGCTCTTACCAAGGCACTCCTCAGCTGCAAAAGACTACACAGCACCAAACACTTGTGTGTGTTTCCAAATCCCRGACATGAGTACAGACTGGGAGAAGAACTCATTGAGAGCAGCTCTGCAGGTGAGGACAGAGAAGGACGGGRGAGGTTCTCGCRGATGGAAATTTGGGTATGAGCTGGCAATGTGCACTTGCAGCCCAGAAAGCCAGTTGTACCCTGGAGAGTGTAGTTGCCGTTTGTATCCCGGGCTGCATCAAAAGAAAAGGCCAGCAGGTAAAGGGCGATGATTCTTCCCCACTACTTCACTCTCACGAGACCCCACCTGGAGTGCTGCTCCAGGTCTGGAGCCCTGATCACAAGAAAAATGTGGACCTGTTGGAACAGGCCAGAGTTCAACATCACTCCAAGCATCAAAGTAATTCAGGCCCCTTGAAATGAATAATTCTGTTCCATACAGCGAGAGAGAACAATCCTGCAATCCTGGAAAAGTAAATCTCATGCCCCCACCCAGAGAAATTATATTAAAATTAATATTCCTTGAATATTAAAGGACTACACCCTAAAACTACTTGTCATCAGAATATTTTTAAGAATATGTCCCAAAGTTACTTTATTATAGCAAAGAAATATTGAAATATATTATATTTCAAGGTGATTTATGGAAGTTATTTGTTCCTCTGAAAAGCCTAACTTTGTTTTTATTTTCTTAATTAACTACAGTAATGCCCACAAACAGGTCTTTATAAACTTTATTTGACATCACTTTCAGTAAGATTTGTCAAATAATCTCAAATGGCTGCAGAGCAGGTGTCTGTGTCTGAGACAGTTTTCAAGTCATGCTTAATATTGCCTGAAACAAGCACTTTAAAAAAGCAGTCCAGCTGGCCTATTTTAGATTTCTTTCTGGGAATGGAGGAAGTGAGAAACATTTCTCCCTATTGACTAAGAAGATAGTGCCAGGTGTGTGTATCATACCAGTCTGCACTAGGTCAGATAAATACTGTATTTAAAGGACCTCATTGAACTCCTGAGTTTGCTCTTTAGCCTTCAGCAAACCCAAGGGTTCTCAAGTTTTTCCTATAAATATCTTTGACTGTTAATGGAAAGGTTAATTTTTCAATGCATTCCCAATATTAGTGGTGTTGTTCAGGAGCATTGTCTCTCAGTCGATGAAGCACTAGATGAGGTTTTTGTTCCCAGATCTCTCCCTGGCTCACAGGGGACCTCTGTGTTCCAATGTTTATATTTTGTAGAGAAAGAGCTAAAAATATCATACCTGCCTCCATTGGGACTAACTGGACTGTATAAATTGTTATTAGAKTTTTGTTATTTTTTTGAATCAGACTTCTACAGTATTTTTCTGTTTAATTTTTGAATTATTAATCTATTTACTTGGGATATTTGTGCTTGTCAGCAGAGCAGAGAAGTAAAAATGTTAAGTGTCTTTTTTCCACACTCTGGTGTAGTGTTTGTGTTTTGCATTATCTTCATCATTCATCCTTAGGCTCCTCCAGACATCAGAATGAGCAGAGATCAGCAGGAGGCTGGCATGAAGTGTGTGAAGGAAATGTGAATTTGGCTGATTCCTGACAGCCCAGACCTCTCACAGTGAGCTCAATCATATAAACCTATGGCCATTTATTGAGGGAAAAAAAGAAAGTTCTTTCTTTTCCCCATTACCATCAAGGTTCACAAGGAGCAGGGGAGTAGGGAGAAATTTTTTCTCCATGCATGTTTTACATTACTTTTGAGAAGTAAAGACTTTCAGATGGTGCCCTTGTGCAATTCCATTGGACACTGTGTAGCTGTTTTGCAGCGACGTATGGAAATTTTCCTGGACTTTGGGAGTCCCAGAGTATCATTAAGCCCATTTACAACTGTCTCAGTCAGCAGAAAAAATGGAGAAGGTTGCAGAGTTTTTTTTTTCTCTTGTCTAGGTTAGAGAAGAAGGATTAGGTGCAATGTCTGGACCCTCTAGACGACAACGATCCTCCATCAAAAATTGCAGTTTCATCAAAATTGAGATACTTCACAGAAAGGAAGTTTTGATGACAAAAAGTTTCCCAGAAATTGCTCAGATATTCATTTTACTAATACTGAGCAGTTGGTTTTCTAAGAGAAGCATAAGCCATTTTGATAAGGTGAGCTGCTTAATTGTTATCATTCCAAGTAATTAAATTTGGACTGCAATGCTGCCATTTATTTTTGCAGCATATTATATTTCATGGATTGCATTTAATATTTGAATATGAGTTCAAATCTAAGCTAACCAAGGCTAGAAACCAAATTCTGAACATCCCTGCGTTACATTTCCTTTTGTAGAGGACAATAGGTCCTTTGAGTGATTTATGAGCAGGAAAAGAAGGATGGATCAAGGAAATACTTTTACCCTGAGGCTGAAGAATTGATGCCCAAAAGGAGTAACAGACTTACCAAAACAGTAGCCAGTCTGTGGCAAAGTCAGAAACTGAGTTTAGACCCTCAAACTCTCACCATTGACCACATTACCAGGGGAAAAGAGATTCGGTACTTTTCTATTTTTCTCCGAAAAAGTTGAATTGGTGAGTGGAAATATCTAAGAATTTTATGTAAAAATTAATAATTTCATATTTTTGTGTTTGGGTTTCTTTACATATGCTACCACCTGAATTGTCAGTCAATTCCTAACCTCATCCAATCCTGTACTCTGCAATGTCTGACCTGTTCTCAACTGTCCTCAAATAGGCTTTTTTTACACTAACTCTGCTGAAAACCAGATTCAGAACAACCAAACAAGGTTGGTTTTCCTCGCAGAAGCACTTCGAGGATGGAATCAGACAACCCAATGATTTGCCAGTGTTTTTTACCGATCCCATACCTCAGAAGGATGTGTTGGCGGAACAGAGAAGAAAATAGGATCACTAGTGGACTGTTGCATTTGTAAGTCTTCATACAAAATTGCTAATAAAAACTAGAACTTAAGAGTAGAAAAAACACCTTGAGAATGTTATTTTCCCTTGAATCACGAGACTTCTTCTCTTTTGTTTCTTTATTCACAATCCCACTCTTTATTCACAATCCAACTCTTTCGTGGTTACATTGTCATATTTGCAAAGAACCAAGTATGAGAATGAGAACTTTTGATTTCAATTTATTCAGTAATTTACTCACATCTTCAACCATATTTGTCATTTACCTCCCTGCCTTCCAGTATAATGTGGGACAAACATGGTACGTACTAGCTGGCACACACCTGCATGATAATGAATTTTTTTTGGCACTCCAGTAATGAAGCGTGTTTACCGTATCCCACGGCGAGAGTGTCATTTGCAGTTATTTAGTGAAAAGAATCAGAGATTTAAGTACTTTAAAATATCCATTAAAAAGAATGGCTACAGTGACTCAAACCATCTGTCTACCCGTCTCTGTCAGTGGCCAAACATTTAGGAACACACAGAACAGGGTTAGGTTTTCCCTTTACTTCCTCCATCTTCCCACAGACTGTGGCTAAAGAAAACCATATAGCTTTTTTTCCCCAGGTTTTTATTTTTATTAGCGCTCAGTAATACTTTATTTTTCATTGATTTTTCTTGAATTCTGTTCAGTCTCAACAACTGCCCATYGTAGGGAGTCTCCTGCTGCAACTATATGCTGTGTGAAACAATATTCCCCAAAAAATTTCATTTGCTTCCCACAGCTGTTGTGCTGCAAAACACAATGAATATTTATTCCCAATTCACATAACTCATATGCTTATAATTTTAGGTACCTCTSTCATACACCTGTTTGATTGCTTTCCAAACTGCACTGTTGAATCTATTTAAATTTTCCTCAGAGAGGAGACGTTCCATGCATTAGGTGATAATTTATTTCTGTGTATTTTCTACTATGTAAGAGTTAGGGAAACAAATATTAATTACACTAGATATAAGAAGACAAGATGACTGAAGCAGAAACAAAATGTTGCTGCGTATACAGTGTGGGATTTGAAAGTAACTGAGGGGTAGCTAAAAATAACAGGTCAGCAAAGTAATGCACAGATGCAATTTCAAGGAGGATTAATGAAATGTTCATTAATTGCACTACTGTAAACAACATATTAGTGGTATTTAAAAAGTGATTTGGTCTTGATTTAGTTCTGAAGTCAATAGGAACAGTGGTTGGCCAATGTTACTGGTGCATATGAAAATGGCATTCTTAATGGCACTGTTACACTTTGAGTTCCCCTAGATGGCTTGTTCTGAGTGTGGAACACCACAAATAAAATGGAAAGCATTCACTGGGCAGAGACAAACTTTGGCTTTCCTATACTGTGCAGACATAGGAGAAAAATATGTCCTTTCAGAAAGGTCCAGTACCTCTTATGCAGTGATGTCTAGGATGTAGAAAGAGAATTCTGTGATAAAGATTTAACTTAACTAATTTAGAATCATAGAATCATAGAACATCCTGAGTTGGAAGGGACCCTCTAGGATCATTGAGTCCAACTTCTGACTCTGCACAGGATCATCCCAAAAATCACACCATATATTTGAAAGCATTTCCCAAATGCTCCTCGAACTCTGTCAAGCTTGGTGCTGTGACCACTGCCCTGGGGAGTCTGGTCCAGTACCCAGCCACCCAAGGGTGAAGACCCTTGTCCTAATATCCAACCTAATCCTCCCCTGACACAACTTCAGGCTGTTCCCTCCAGTCCTGTCACTGCTCACCACAGACAGGACATCAGTGTCTGCCCCTCCTCTTTCCCTCACAAGGACGAAGTGCGTTGTCTTTGCCTGAACTAAGAAAGAYCAAATCCTTCAGACAGTTCCTCAATTTTCCTTTTTCTGTGGTCAGTTTTGAACAGCTGGTTTAATGTCTTGTTTTTTTCCAAAWAAAGGGTAAAGCTGTAGCTCTGGAAGTTTTCCAGGTCTGAAATGATTTTATGGAAGTGACTGCTGAAGTAGCCTATGCAAAGAAATATTTGCCAAATAGAATCTCTAACCTTACTAGGAGATAAATGGCCGGGTTTCCTACTGCAAAACTTGGTATACAATACCAGCTGGCATTTCAGGATGGACAAGGGGTGCTACTTGCACTTTTATTGCAGATTGGCTCTCAATCTGCCACGGGATTGTTCCGGGACCTGTGCTCTGACCCTTATCCTTGGAGTAGGGAAGCAAGCAGTAGTTCCCAGGATAAASTCCCCTCACAGACACCTTGGGCTGGTCCTTAGTGCTAATTGTCACTCAGTGAAGTGTCACCACAGGTCATGTAATAACAGGAACTCCTCAAAGGCATTGGTTAACTCTAGACCTGAGACAATCAGGTAGAAAACAGTATTCGGTTTCAGTGTGATGCACTTTTGGATCACTGAAAATCTTAGAAATGAAACCATAAAAATATACCTCAGGAAAGGGTTCTTGTGCTTCCAGAGAGGTTGGAAGTCAGTTGCTTGGCTTGGGATTTCAATTGGGCTTTTGTAACATAAGGAGAAATATTTGTAGTGCAAATCACCCACAAACAAAAGGGAATGATCCACTTTCCACCAGCAACAAATCCTGCCATAATCTTGCTAACACCATAAAACCCAGTTTACTCAAGCATTTGATGCATTTTTGTCCCCATGAGTTAAGCTGACAAGGCAGGATTTACAAAATGTTCCCAATGGGATTGGACAAAAAGCGAAGAAAAACTGTAAAAGCTTGTGGGACTTTAATTAGGCYTTCGTGGAGTACTTTGTAATGAGGTCATTGCCTCATTTTCTGCTGCCCAGTACTGCTTTCAGTGCTTTTCCACTGCCCTTTTAGCTGTGTCTGGAATCACTGGTGTTCTCACAGGAAAAATTAGCAGCTCCTCCCCACCATGCAGTCTGYGGAAAAAAATGACTTAGGAATTTGGTGGCCATTTATTCCTCAGGAGCCATCCCAAAGATAAGAATTTGCTTGTCTCCCTCGATCTCTCCCACTGGAGTCCTGTTATTCCTTTGGATCCCATCACCTCTTTCTATCTTCTTGCTCTTAGGTGGGCCTGTTATATCCTGCAAGGTTATATCCTGGCAAGGGAAGTTTTTTCCAGCTCCTTGGGATTAAAAATAAGATCACATTTCAAATCAGGATAAAAGGCTGAAATCTTGTAGGCTTCTGTGACTTGAACAGTTGAAGGGGAGAAAACAAAACAGCTGAAGTAAAAAATTAGCCCTAGCAATTATGGTAACTTTTTATCGTCTTACTATGCATTCATTTAAATTTCTAAACTAAATGCTTACAGCTGAAAAGTTTTACTTATTTTAGGAATGAAAATGTGGTATTTCTGAGCATATTGTTTCAAAATTAAACATTCAGAGAAAATTTCATGGAAATTTCAAAGAATTGGCAGCATTCAATATATATCTAAATATAGATAAAGGGAAGGATGTGTTGGGTTGGGGGTTTTTTGGTAAAGATTACCCATTAAATGTGTGTGCAGGCATTTCAGAAAAATAGCAATCTCTTATGGTCCTTGGGTGATGGAGCTTCTGCACTAAAGTTCAAATGAAATACTGCTACATCAATATCCTTTCAAAAACAACAACCCCTATACCTCATACTCAAAACATGGCATTCCATATATCTCTCTCATAAAAAAAGTACTTATGATACACAAACAATCTAAATAATAAATAAACAGCCAGAATTCTAATGAAAGAGCAAGATTTTACCCATTTTACAGAGTATAGACTATTTTACCAGCTCTATAAGGCAAAAATAACTTCTCTGGAAACTAATAGCATGCTAAATAAAAAAGGTGTTGTTTCTAGCATGGGTGCAAAAAGAACAGAAGGAACATGTAGCATCTTCCTGAGCATGTGGATAATAATTACCTAAGAAGAGAGGACATGCCTGAAGGCAACAGAAAGATGATTAATTATTATTGAAGAAAGCCCAACAGGTATCTAGGAATGAAATTTGTGATTTGTCACAAGCTGGGACTAGAAAACAGTAAAAACTGGAACAAAGAGGAATACTCTGTGCAATATAGTGGATACAAGATGTGTCTTTTTTTTTTACAACATCTTTATCTAGGCATGTAAAGGCCAGCATAGATAGGAAAACAAGTAAGATTTTATTATCTTGAGATCCTGGTACAAAATTGATAATTCCTCCTATGGCATTAAAGAATTGTTTAAAAAAACAAACAGTGGTATTCCATTATTTTTAATAGTTTTACTCTGAGGATTTTTAGCAGCAAGTATATTCAGAACAAAATAAGCATTTGTTTACAGGAATATCTTGACATGATGAGAGTGTTCCTATTTTTTTGCTGTGCTGYACATGTTATGAAAGGCAAAAACTTTGAAATATCTCCCACTCCAGTCATATTCTGTCTAGAGAAAGAATTAACTAGAGATTCATTTATGCACTGTTTGAAATCTTTCTCAGAAAGGTCAGCCCCCTGGAGAATTGATAATAGCAGTTTGTTCAGAAGCAGTTTGTTCAACAGCAGTTTGTTCAGTAGCTGTTTGCATCACCTCTTTTTACTAGTTGTGCTAGTTCTTGGACTAAATTAGCCTGAAATAGAAGTGTTTAGGTTGATATCTCCGTTAAAAATGTTTCCTTTTAGTAAGGTCTGGGGGACATTTGCTCTTACTTTGCTCCCTACACCAATCTAGAAAGTTTTGTTTGCCTGTGAAAGGAAGTGTTTCTGCTTTTGCATGAACTATGAATTTTGTTTTTGTAGTTCAAGTTAAAATTAGCATATTTTAAAGAGCTTGTTAGCTAGTCCCCTCTGGCAGCTGCTGTCTTCTGAGTATAGTTGCAGTTACTTTCAATTCTAACAGTGACAGTACATGCTGGCTGTGTGACAACTTAATATTTATTAATTAATTAGTTAATTAATTGAATGAGGCTCATAATGCTTTATAGAACATTGTGAAAACATGTGCATAGTCCTTACATCTAGTGTGATGTGAAGGCTGCAGAATAGGTCACAGGTAAGTAATAAAAAAAAAAATAAAAAGACTTTTTGAATGCAAGGCTGTTAACTCTCTACCAGAGTTATGTGGTTGGATTAGCATAGGCAGGACTAAGCTCAAGGAGGTTCCCRTGTTAAATTTGATAGGATTCTAACAGTGTTGTTACAGTTTTGTCTGATATTATGGGCTAGATGCAATGTGTTTCAGGGTCAGCTGCTCCAGCTATGCAGACAGGATAATTTGAAATCTGTGAACCTTTGTGAGRGATGGATATCATTAATCCATTGCTATAATCTCCCTTCCCTACTTTTCCCCATCTTCTGTTCTTAAATAGTGATTAATGCCAGGCTTTCCCAGCCTCCTAGTTCATGCTGAGGAGTGCAGCTTGTCCTGCATTTCATCCAAAATATCCTAGGGGTGAGACAAAACAGGCCAGGCTGGATGGGGCTCTGAGCAACCTGTTCCAGTGGAAGGTTCTGCCCGTGGAAGTAGATGGTCTTTAAAGTACATTCCARCCCAAACCACTCTATGATTCTATGAAAACTGTGGAGCTGGACTAGCACTTGAAGAGCAGTTGGTATCCTTCTGATAGAMAGTTTCAAATATATGTATAATTAGTGCCTGTGATACTTATACCTTTATTGTTTTATATATTGAGCTATTAATCCACTTGTATTGATCGATTCTGCTTTAATCACGATGCAAGAAACAGGCTATATTARTAGTGCATCTTTAAATGGGTCATTCACAGACACAAGAGATGTTACACTCCTCAAATGTACTTCTTGGTGAAAAACTTTGCTGCTATGGAGGAGAGCTATTTATAGCTATGTTTTGGTAACAAAAGAAGTGGATCTGGTTGAACAATTTATTATAAGGAGTATTAGCTGTGAATTTACTTCTATTTTCTCTTCAAAAATCACTCATGAAATAATCTGATTCTTTTTGTGAATGAAGAATGTCAGTGTATGGGCTATTCTATTGAGCAATTTGCAGGATTCCTTCTGGGTATGACAAATTTAACATTTGTATGTAGTTTCCTCCAGCATTCCTTGTTTTCCATGGGATTTATTCATCTTCCAGAATCAAAATTCTTTCTTTCCCTCCAGTGGAAAACAGAAGTTTGAAAATCACATGTATATTTCTGCAACAACAGTAGTACTCATCTGTGGATAAAGGTCAACAGATCAACCTGAAGAATAACATTTCCCGTGCCTAGAGTGCAAACAAAATTCCTTCCCTGAAAATTGTCAAAAAGAAGTGGCAGTACTCAGCAGAAACCTTGTAGCTAAAGTATAGTCCAGTTTTCATGTATGTGTTTAATTTTGATGGAATGCACTACATCCATTTTTCACCTATGTCTAACAAGATGTCATCAGTGGCATGCAAATGACATTAAATGAGGAATTCTGAAATACTGTCACAAAGAGTCCAGTCGTGCCACCTGCACTCGTCTAAGAGTTTTTATGAAAAAATCCTATGTATAGGAGTGAAGGTTCAAAGCAATGGGAAGGAAAATTGAAAGTGCCAATTTTATCTGRGCACAGGAATCTCATTACTGGATGTGACAGAGATGCTTAAGACTTAAATCCTCAAAGACATTTTGGTGCTGAATTCAGAAGTGAGGACATAATGCCTTTAAGGAGCTGAGCCTTACTTAACCTAAGTCTCTATAAAAGGAAAAGATAATCAGATTCCTAAGTATTAGGCTTCAGTTGGAGGTTTCCATATTATGAATTAGCTGAGAGCCAAAAGTAACGCAAAAATGCTCACAAGAAGGAATGTTTCTGCTCTTTAAAAATTTTCATGTAGGAAAAGTAATCAAGCAAAAATCTGGTCTGAAATGTTGCCCTTTACTGAGGATTGAGTGGTGATGACACAGAATGGGGTTTCTTTGTTTCCTTAAATTCCATGAAAAATTATTTGGTTTAATTATTTCATTTTGTTAATGTTATTTCTTAGATCTGGTTATTTGCAGCAATGTTAACAGCAGATTCATTTCTCTCCAAACTATGCTGAGATGATTGCATTTGAAAAGCAATATAAATAGTTCTGAGGGTAATAGAACTGCTACATTGTGGTTTATTTGGTGCTCTATGTTCCCAAGCTCTTACTAAGATATCTTCAGATATTCTGCCCTATACTAACTATAAAGCAAATGTTTTCCTGCTAGTAATTAAGTCCTTTTCCATGGACTTAACATGGTTCCCAGAAGTTGCATTTGCCTCTCTGAAATGACTCGTCAGAAAACTGATAATAAACCCATAATGCATGGTGAATCTCAGTGCTGTGCAATTAGCATTGCAGTTTAAACCTTAATTAGATTTTGCCTTTGAAGACAGCATATTTCAAGGCAATTAAATGGTTTGTTTGTTCAGTGACTCTCTGCTTCTGTTTAATTATGGCACTTTTAAAAATAATTTTCTTCCTAAAACAAGTAGAAGAGGCTGAAAGAGGTATTATTACTGCTCGATATTGGAAAAGATAGGTGGGAAGATTCATAAAAAGGGTGGAGCTGTGTGGATACACACGATCCTCCAGTGCAGCACTACTATTAAACAATGAGGCATCCTTTTGACTGCTGTGTGRAAAGACTGGAAAGCATTAGCTTTTGTAGTCCCTTAAACTCGTGTCAATTAAACAAGTTCTGGTTCCTCTCTAAGCAGATTTTAGTTGATCCCACTATAATTGTACATTAATCTTGCATGTGTTAGATAAGAAATGCATTAGCAGCATCATCTGTTGGGGCCTTCCTTTTGTGAGTGGTGGTAATCATGCTGTCCCTGGCAAGAGGCTGTCCAAATGGCCTGCTAATTATGAACTCCTAATAAGAGGTGGCATGCTGAAGTAATATTTCCTCATTTAGCTTGTCACTGGCTCAGACATACAAGGAAACTTTCATGGCTTGGCAAATTGCTCCTTGAGCAGGAGGAACTGTTGAAGAAACTGTCTATGTGCATGCCCACAGCAAATACAAATTAATCCAACTAAATGTTGAATTCACTCTGCAGTGAAAGAAGGAGAAGCGCAGCTGCACTGCTTCACATTAGTTTGAAGTAAAGGGTAAGAACATGGCCAGTTGCTACTGTTCATCAGGTGTCTTGTAATCTGAGAGATAATAATTGGCCACGTGTCTCTTCTTCAGGCAACACTTTTCAGCTGCATTTTTAAACAGAGAGAAAGRTATTGCTCTTTGCTTCTTTTTATATGTCTGTGTGCCAGACCTTATGAGAATTGTTTTAGATACTCATAAAATGTTTTTCAGTTTGAAGCAACCACATTTTTTTAGGTAATTAGCCCAGACATGTAAAACAGAAGATATTGTAGATAAGTCATATAATCTTTATGCCTTGCAGTCATAGGAAAAACACGTATACATTGCAAATATTGAAAAATTTCTTTTAGTCTACCTTGTTACTTCATTTTAAATCTGGTCAATTTAACTATCCCATAGCAAAGACAACCTTTCTTCCAATGCGACTTTCTGCATTTTCCAAACTTTGGATCTCCCTCTTCATTTCTAGCCAGTGAACTGACCAAAAAGGATCGCCTGTATCTAAGGATGCAGCTGGACTACATTTCAGAAGGGCCACAAAAGCTTGCACCAGTTCCGTCTTTGGCAGTAACAGGTACCAACCGTCTGATAGCAAAGTCTGTGAAAAGGTAAAAAAAATATCATAAGGTGTTTTCTCTTTGTCAAAGAAAAAGAAAAAATGCAACTGAATTTATAAGCATATATGTCCAAAGCCAGTGTTTCTCTTCTGATGTTTCTTTCTTCACACCTTTTCCAGCTTCAATGCACATGGTGATGAGCATTTTTCAAAGGAACTCTGTTCACACAGAGGCGTCAGAGAGAGTGGTCAGATTTTTAGTGCAACTCACAGTAAGCAGCTCCTGTTTAAAGGCAGAGTGATGGGAATGTATATTCTGCAGTGGGATATATGTGTGAACATATTATTACTGGCAATAAGCAAGCTAGATCTAAACTAGCATTACATTGYATATGTTGTAGAAATCATAGGTTCATAGAAAGCTTTTGGTTGAAAGGGACCTAAAGTTCATCTAGTTACAAACCCAACAACAGCTTAGAGTAAGGAGAAGTGGGTTATTTTTTCCAGATATGTTACAGGAAAATACAACTTGCTCTGTTTAAAGAAGCAAAAAAAAAAAGCTCTAATCACATTTGTAAAGATATGACAGCTCTGCCTGTTCTACAAGTGAAGGCCCTTCAGCGTTTGAAGTTCCATTAGTATTTATAGCCAACACCAAGGAAACTTCAAAATAATAAAAAGAAGGTTTCACTTTGCACTTTTGACTTGTGCTTTGTGTTCAATATAGACCTTAACTTCATTGGACTGACAGTGACCTAAAACTTTCTCAGTAAATTGCCAAATTTTGCTGCCAATTTGTTGAGACTGCTATACCACATTTGGTAGGAAGACAGATCTATTATTAAATTTAAAACTGCCATCTGAACAGGCTTAAATCATTACATACTGCAAACAACAGGGGAAACAATAAAGTAATAAATAAAAGGGATGTGAAAGAAAAAAAATGGTATATCAAATGGTGAAAATACGCCTCAGTAAAGAGAAATCTTTTCAAAACAGGCATTGATTACTGTAAAATGACTACAAACGACAAATTCAATTAAGATGAAGTGAGGCTCTTGCAGCAAGAAGATATGACACAAAGATGTGATCGAAAACATAATGAAAGCGAGACAGCAGCACAAACAGCGACACAGAAGAAAATTAAAATGCATCAGATATAGCTGGTAATTAAGGCTTTTTGCTCCTACTAACAAGTATATGTGTATTTAGCTTTATCGATGGTTTCAGTGAGGCTTTCCACATCCTTTCAGTGAGCACATACGAAAACCAGAGAAAATAAAAGGAGTTTGAAATTCTGGCCCAAAAAGAAATCTAGAGGTTTTGATGAGAATTTGCACCCAGAATTTTTTTTCTTAGTCAGCTCTCTGGGAATAATGAATTAATCAAAACAGCACAGTGGATATTTGAAATCTGGAGCATTGAGCACATTAATTGTCTTTAAACTTCAACTAAAGTTCTAGGCACAGGCATGAATGTGTCAGTAAAATTCTTGGACTTGTGTTTAATCTGTTGAACAAAAATAATTCTTATAGAAGGTTACAAGTTCAAACCAAGGAGGATGCCAGTAATCATTCAGGGCTTAAAACTAAGCAGGAACTTAGCTACRTGTTACAGGGAGCTCCTTGCACTGAATGTTTTCTGAGAGCCTCGCACACTGGAGGGAACAAGAGTAAATGCTGTGCGAGAGAAAGTTTTCAAAAGTCTAGTTCAAAAGTTTTTAATTAGTACAGCAAAATCCTAAAAGTGACTGCTAKTTCCTAATCTTAATTTGGGATATAGGTTCCACTGTCCTGAAAATCCTGGTGTAGTCAGTCTTGTGCTCAGCTTTAAGTCAGTGAGTTTAGTCTTTAGTTAATGTCTGCATAGTGTATACTTAGCATACTGTGTCTGCTTTTTCTTATCTTCTGTCTTTCTATATGTTACACTATCAGGGCTTTCTAAAACTGTATTGAAAATTAGAGATTTAAAATGAAAAGGGGAAAAAGCAACAGTTTCACTTCAGGATTTATGTCATAACCAACTTGTCATCAAGATTAATGTCTCAGAGCTCCTGCTTTCTCTAAGGATAGTAAAGCTATCTTTAATTTTCTTATAATTTTTTTTAGTTTTTATATCCAAGACCTTCCTGGATTTCCCTTTTTCATCAAAAATAAGCACAAAATCCCGTGGGCAAAATCATCCCCCTCTGTGGCCTCAGATGGAAGAACCCACAAACCTACTCCTGTTCTTTGAGGGAACACTTTTTATACCCCTGCTGACTTGCATAAAGACCCAGAATTTGGTCATCCTGAACATCATCTTGGCAGATTGCTGGATCTGATCATACATCCTTTCCCAGAGTGTCAGAGTTCTTTTCCCTTACTCATAGACAATGGGTGATTTAGATCTTCCCCACCTGGCTTCTGTGACCCACTGTGGTGGATCCTTATCTTCAGGCTTGTTGGAGAACTGAAGGGATTGTTATCAGAGTGCTTCTTTCTWGTTCAAGAAATCAAACTCTTGTGAAGTCCTGGATGAATAGTGAGCAATGTGATTATTAAAATCCTGCTATTTTCTACCACAGGTTCAAAACAATTGTCGAATACAGGTAGATGACAGCAAAGAGATCTACTGGGTAGAGAGACAACAAATCACAAAAGACACATGTTGACACAATCTATGTTGGTGCTGCAAGTCCTACAGGAAGACAGACACATAGCAAGTGTCAACCACCAACAGATGTTTTTCCTTAAGTACAGGAAAAGCAGTGCAAGCAGTCATGGCAACCTGCAAGAAAATAGCTTGCAGATTTTAAAGCTGTTTCCCAGAAAAGGTAGATAAACTGCAAGGAAGCACTGATGTTAAAAAAAATGCTAACAATAAGAAATGTACAGCGGATGACATCTTTCCTGCACTAGACATAAGAACCAGGATAGGCACCAGAATAAAATATCTCATAGTAAATCAGAACCAGATAGCTGAAAGTTGTTTGTTGCAGGAATTATGAGATCTTAAAAGATTTGATAACACTAATGAGAGAGCTAATTTCTTTCTGCAGCAAGGACTATTCAGTTCCCCCCGATATGGTTAATACTTGATGAATATTTTGCTTTTAAAGGCAAGCAAAGAAAAGCAGCAGAGTTTTACTTCTTGATTAGCTTCCTGCTTTCTGTTTGCAAAGACTGTATGTCATCTAATCTGCTGGGGTTTGTCTTTCCAGAGAAACTGAACACTTATAAGTAGAATACGCATTCAAGATGTTTTTAGTTGGAATAATTGATTCTAAGGGAACTTTCACCACAACAGAGAAAAAGATCATTTAAAAAGAAACCCAAAACTGGTTTAAAGCCATATGAAAGAGTTATATTCACCACAAAGAAATTATGTGAAATATGGGACCCCATATATATTGTCTTTAATATAGGAAGGACAGCAATAGTAGAAAGGGTTGGAATACTTGGTGAGAAGAGAGTTCCCACGGGAAGTGAAGGAGTGCCACAAGAGCTGGCACAAGGTTTTTCATCAAGAATAAAAATTAAGATAAATGAAGATACAAACTACAGAGTTTACTATATGGGAATATAATAGGGATAATGATAATGTAATCTAATTTACACTTGTCTCTCATCCCACATTAAACTATACTGGAAACTCACAACCTTTTATTGTCTGACTAACTGTACACACAGATCTGCTGCTGAATTTGGCTCAACTGGCCTGTATGGAAGAGAATCTAAGTCATTTGCATGCTTAAAAGAGGAATGAAGAATGGTTAGAGAGCATGCAAGGAAATAAAGAATATATAAAAGTATGATACCTTATACTGCTTTTGGGTGGTGGCTAGACCAGAGTGTGTAGCTATGAAGGTCATTGAAGATGTGGAAGTGTCCATTGAGAAGTCTCTCCACTGCTACTTTTTAATTATTGGGCCTGGAAGTCATGTTGTACATATGAAAACGGACACCCAAGCTGTTTCAAATTATGTTCTGATAAATTCCTGAAACAGCATAATTCTAAGTTTTCTCTGTTTTTCTCCCATTTAAAGTTTATTTGGGGAAAAAAAATCCAAACATTTGTCAACTTGGCAAAGTTCATTCCAGTCATTTTGCAATACTGTAAGGAGTACTGAATGGCTGCTGTTTCTCTTCAATTGCCATTTCAGAGGATTTTGTCTGGCATAGAATTGTGCTGCTGGAGACCCCACAGACATCAAGGAAAAAAAAATCAAGAAGGTGTTCTCCCAGATAAAGAGTTCAAAAAATAATATTGCATGCATACTCAAGGCTGCAAAATTTTCTGAGAAATCATTCTGCCAAGAATAATTCTGCTTTTTTAAAACAGAATCCAATACTTGGATCTGGAAATGTAGAAATGTATAAAAGATTTAAGATGTGCTAATAGATGTTTGAGAAAATATCAAAAGCTTTTTCTGTCTCCCACCTGGAAATCTTTGATTGAAAAATATTTCAGATTTAGGAATATCCATTTAAAATAAATTTCTTAAAAAACAAGCTAACAAAACAAAACAAAACAAAACAAAACAAAACAAAACAAAACAAACAACAGGAAAAAATCCCCAACCAGCCTCCTGGAAGTGAAACACATTTGTTTAGAAGGAAATTAATGTTTTAGGGTGGTGTTTTCACATTCTTTTGTTTGAATATCTAGCTCAATGGCTGCAGTACATCATTCTGCACTATCAGTCACATTTGCATAATGTTAGTATAATGCATACATTATTTACCACCAAGCCACAAAGAGATAGTAAT
>RAHM01000131.1:58695-242174 GCA_003713295.1 Parotia lawesii | reverse complement strand
CTTTTCTTTTCTTTTCTTTTCTTTTTTCTTTTAATAAAAATCACAATTCATATGATAGGTGGCTACAAGAATCAAGAAAAACAGACCTCCTCCTTCTTCCAGAAGTAATTACATTTGCAATGCTCGGGAGTACAGCACTTGAAAAAGTCACTAAAGCCAAAGTGTTTTCTGTCAAACAAGGAGTGCCCATTAAATGTCTGATCATTGAATGGCACATCTGTGCACATTACAGATAATGTAGGTGAATTGTTATTATCTTTCAAAGGTTTAGTATCCCCCTGTAAAAAGCAGCCTGGGAGGCACTGGTGACCAGGAGCTCAGAGATCAGAGCAGGCAAACAGAGCTGCCCACAGTGACCACAAGACTGTGGAGTTCAGTATTGTGAGAAGAGAAGGCAGAGCAATAAGATAGCAACCAAGGACTTCAGGAGAGCTAAATTTGGCCTCCTCAGGGATCTTCTTGGAAGAATCACATGGGAACAGGCCCTGCAGGGAAGAAGGGTCTTAGAGAGTTGATTAATACTCAGGGATCACTTCTTCCAGGCACAAAAATGGTGCATCCCAAAGAGCAAGAAATTGGGCAAAAGGAGTAAGAGACCTTCATGAATGAACAAGGAAGCCAGACATAAGCAGGATATGTGCATGTGGTGGAAGCAGGGATGAATGTAAGGATGTGGTCAGAGTGTGCAGACRGGCCATGAGGAAGCCAAGGCCAATTTGTAATTAAACCTGGCCAAGGATGTCAAGGATTACAAGAAGGGTTTCTTCAAGTACGTCAGTAACAGAAGGGAAAACATGTGTCTGCTAGGAATGGAAGGGGCATCCTGCAACAGAGGTTGCAGATAAGGCTGTGATACTTAAGGCCTTCTTTGCTTCAGTCTTAACTACCAAGGCCAGCCCTCAGGAATCCCTGAGCCAGGAGACCAGGGAGAAGGTCTGAGGAAGGAAGATTTTCCTTCAGTCAGGGAGGATGGGGTTAGAGAATACCTAGAGAAACCTGATGTCCATAAGCCCATGAGCCCTGATGGGATGCAGTTCCTTTTGATAAAGTATCTTGATGGGAAGACCATCAGAGGAATGTGCTTTTAATAATTTCTGCTCTGGTTTTAGTGATGAATAGGGGAAAAAAAAGTAGGTTCCTGAAGAATATTCTTCCCAGAGCTGCGATATACTGTATAATATGGGCTTCAGGAAACTGAATTAAGGAAAGTCAGCAACATATTGTTCAAAATTGGGTCTGGATGACTCTTAGTCATATGGTTTAGTTTAAGCCAGTCTTGTGAGAAGGAGGGAGTTGGACTTGATGATCCTTATGAGTGCCTTCTAACTTGAGATATTCTACAAAATTCTAACAAATTCTCAAGTATCACATCAATGCATTGCTCTCAAACGCTGGCCTTCCTATTTGATCTCATTTGTCGGGATTTTTTTTCGTTTGCAAAGCTGCCAGGAGGTAAATTAAGCTAATTGAGAGACCTGAGAAAGATTTGGAGAGGGACTAGACAGAAGCTGTTCTTCCATCAACTGCAATATAAAGTCTTACATAAACATGTAGTCAAACGGCTGTAGACAGTAGGAATGGTAGCCAAAAGTTCCTTGACCTCTGCATCTTTTACATCACTACTTGAAAATTATATTGGGATTTAATTAGCACTGAAGCCCAGCATTAATGAACCATGATACTCATAGCTTGAAGAAGAGTTATATTCTTTGATAAAAAAGCATTGCATGCGATTGTCCTGAAAATAGGAGATCCACAAAGATAGGGTATCAAATAAGTGTCCTCCAAAAGGCATTAACTRCTTTCATGGTTTAACGCTGTCTGATATGGCCAGTGCCAGAGTTCACTTTTCACTTTGGCATGGAAGCTGCTGCTTCCATGAACATCAAGACATTGCTCCATTTTGTTTAAAAAACATTGAGCATGTATTTCTCATGTTTCATTGAACACAGTGAAGCAAACTTTTTTATCTCATCTACTTCTTTATTTCAGTACCATTGCCTTCCATGAAATAAAACCAAAAACTAACAGATCTAATAAATAGAATTGTGAACTCAATTGCAAGTGCAACAGACAATAATAAAAACAATAAACTGCTTTGTTTATTTGCAGTCTATTGTTTAGAGTGAATATTCAAGAAGTAAAGACTTTCRTTCAATATATCTTTGATACAAATTTTGGTGTAAATGCCATTAAAGAACGTGTATTAGGTACTTCRGGCTTGGCAGTTTGCCTGACATGTGAAGCATAGAGAATGGATTTCCTAAAATAAATTAGTAACTGAATCCTGTACAGATTTGCATATAATTTCTAGTCCCATATTTTTAAGAGTACACCTTCAAACCGTGATCAGAAATGTCTGTCTTAAGGTACTGAGGGGAATGAAAGGCCAAATGCAATTAATAATGTTCTGAGTTCCTTCTGTAGTATGCACCACCCCTYGCCAAAGAGGAAAATTGTAATTTCTACAGTAATTCCTTATTAGAAAAGTTCCTAATGTATACTATGGGGAGGCAGGGAGTGAAGAAACAAGGGATGACAAGACTTCCATTAAATATAGAGGTTAAAAGAAAAAAATTAACCTCAGSATGAATGAAAAGGTTTACCCTCAGTTACAGCCCTCCACCAATAAACTCTCTATGAAACAAGCAAGGATGAAAAATTCTGCTTCTTTCTTATCTCTTTTTTGGGGTTTTTTGGCAATGTAATCCATCTGTTCAAGCTAGCACTATAAGGATACCCTCCTGCTCTGATTAGATAGAATTCCAGATGTCTGATATATGAAGTGTATATTATCAGCTCACCRTTTATAAAAACATAAGATTTGTCAATTAAATAATCAAGAATGAACTCCAGTGAAAAAAGCACTTATAACAAATTTGGATCTTAAGAAAATTCTTAAGTATTTCAACTCTATGAGCCAATTAAACTGGTTCAAAATAATTCTGTTCCTTCCCACAAATTGTATATTTGTTTTCTGTCTTGCTTTTTCAAAAAAATCTTGTCTTTAAAGTTCGGGTTTGGTACAATGAGCACATTATGTATTTCTTAACAATGGTAGTTACATAGACCTATAATTTTCAAAAGTATGAATCCTGTATCAGCGACAATGAAGTATTCAGTCAAAGAAAATTGCAGCAACATATAATTTTGATGAGCCTTAACAGTAAGTTCATTAGTTGTACCAGTTTAAATGTCAGAATAGAAAAAGTAAGCTTAATTGCACGCATTTATGCAACAAGAGCAAGACAATGCCTAACTTTCCTTAAAAGACATTGATTTCATTTTTAAGTTAAAAGAAGAAGTGGGAACAACCTCATGATGGTCCTGAAATGAGGTTAAAGAAGGAATGTAGGAAGCTGCCTTGAGCTATATGCTGTGGGCAACCTCTGCCACCTCTGTGGAGATTTCTAAGCAAAGGTCTTCTAAATACCTCCCTAAATCCCCGAAGTCTTCAGAAATAAAGTTATTTTAATTCATTTATCTTTTTGTRTCTGGAGGATACTTCTGGGGTGATTACTATGAGAAGTCAGTAGGAGTAAGAAATAGCCAGTGCATCATTATACATTAATCAAAACACAGAGGTGCCTTYGCTGTGTCACTTGGCACTTGCTTTGGCTCATTGTGGAGAGAGAYACTGGAGCTAAGCACAGCTCACAGCCTACTTACAAAACAATGCAAAAAGGTTTTCCCTACATGGACACAAATAGTGTTGTGAAAAAATTATTTTTATTTCACTGTTATCATTATTGTTTAAAAGCCATCAGTACAATGTCCTGTTGTAGTAAGTCAAAACCACTTTGACAAGATGAAATACATTACATCCACACTGTTTCTTGACCCCRTTCTATGCTGTCTGCATGGCAAGTTTTGCCAGCCCAGATGGCCCACAATCCAGGGACTGTTAGATTTGTTAATTACTGTTAATGATTGGTACAGATTTTCTTTCTCCATGCGTGACATACCTACTGATTGGCAGCACAATGAAAGTATATACAAGGACTGAAATACAGCCAGAATAAATAATGGTATGATGCAGTTTCTTGTCAGGGTACACCTGACAAATGTCCTGCTTTCTACTCAGCACTGTAATATAACCACCTCCACTTCACTTTGGTTTCAAAGCAGTTGGTTTTGGATGTATTTGTATGAGGAAAGAGGACGTKGTTCTTTCCTTGTCTTATGATCTTGTCTCAGTTTGACCCTGTGCAGAGTTCGTTGCATTCTTTATTTACCTTTCCTTCTAAGAGGTCCTTTTTATCTTTCTAGGTCAGGGGGATTTAATTWAAAAAAACCCAAAAAACAAAACATGATCAAATAAAATTGATGGAAACCTGATGTATTTTTCCAAAGAATTCTTTAAGATTAAGAGGCTAAAATAATAAAATATGTTTTCAGTTAACCTAAAAGAGAGATCRCATTCTAAAAATATTCCTTTGGTCTCCCAATGCAAACATATGACTCAGTTAYTCACGTAGGTGTTTATCTTAAAATAATAGCACTGGGAATATTGAAACAGCAACCTATCTGGCATGATGATCTTTCAGTGGTTCTTATCCCCCTATAAATCCCTATTGTTTCGGAGGTTTTTCCTGTTGTTTCTGAGGTTTTTGTATTTATCAAAACAATACCTTCAGACAGCTGACCACAGCTTGGTGTTAGGAATTATGAGTAATGCGTACATCCGTTTCTGTTGAACTTTTATCCTGAGATTAGCTCCTCCAGCTCAGAGGTTAGCTTGCTCTGCTCTGCTTGTTTGTCTAGGAAGGTTTTTTTTCCCCTGGTCCAGTTGCCGAGGTTGAGGTGGAGTGACACCTGAGCCCTCACTTGCACTCTCCAGSTGGCTTCCCTTCACACACTCCACCTTCTCCTTAGTCCCTCAGGGTAACCTCTTTGTTCTATATAGAATGAATATATTTGTATTTAGTGCTCAGCATAAAACACTCAAGCAATGTCTTCTAAAGCAGGATGTGGATGCATGTGCATTTGTTCTCACCTAATTATGTGCTATAACAGCAAATTATTTTGATAGGCAGAACAGAGTCAGCTAGCATTTCCCAGAAGCTCTTGAGTGTTGAAAGCTTCTTGATTTTTTTTCCTGTCCTGTCCCTGTACAAGTCAGTAGAGTTGCTCCACGAGAGAGCAAGCTGGGATGATGGCATTCCTTAAATGTGAACGTTTTTACAGTTGTTGGAAAAGACTTCTCCCCTCCATTTTTGGCTGCTGTACTTCTTTTCCTATCCAAACAATTCCGTTGGGTTAAATATTGTCCTGTACTGATACTAAGCTAAGAGCTCAGCTTGTGGTTTTTCTCCACCAAAAATTTCCCAAATGGAAATGGATTTCTAACTTATAAAGGAAATTATGTAATTTGCACCAGTTCAAATATACCATCCATCTGTCACACTGTTTATACTGAATTATCTTGTGTCAGAATACAGCCTGTCTTTTTTATGGTAAGACATATTTTGACACTACATAGACACTGGGGTTTTGATTCTTGTGCAATCTGTGATGTGCTCTGGGATAGGAAACTTGATTATAATTTCTATGAAATAGTAAAATATGGCACAATATAATAATAGCTTTAATRTGAAGATAATTTCTAGTGCAATTTACATGTGTGGCTGGAGGGTGGAAAAAATTTTTGAAGGCAACTATTCGATAAACAGCAAAACACAAAGCTGTATAGTAAACCAGGCATTCTATCTTGGGACACGTAAAAATAAAACAYATTAGTTTCACTTAGCCCTAAGCATTCAGCATGATTTTCCTTCAAATTATTTGTAATATTCAGGAAGGCTCAGCCACTAATTTATCAGCAGTCCTGGCTAACTTGGGAGGTCCCAGGTGACTGGAGGTTAGTAAATGTGACACCCAGCTACAAGAGGGGCCAGAAGGAGGATCAAGGAACTACAGGCCTGTCATCTTGATCTTAGAGCTGGGGTCTTGAGTGCTGTCACAGGATGTACAGAACAGCCAGAGGATCAGGCCCAGACAGTGCGGGTTTATGAAAGGCAGGTCCTCCTCGACCAACCTCATGTCTTTCTATGACAAGGTGACCCACTAAAGGGGTGAGGCTGTGGATATTGTCCACCTGGACTTCAAACACTGCCCCTGACACTGTCTGCCACTGTATTGTGCTGGACAAACTGGCTCCTCGTGTCTCGGATGAGTGGGCTCTTTGCCGAGTTAAAAAACTGGCTGGATGCTGGGCCCAGAGTGGTGGTGAGTGGAGTTAAATCCAGCTGGTAGCTGGTCACTAGTGAGGGTCCCCAGGGCTCAGTTTGGACCCAAGTCTGTTTAATATCCTTATCCTTATCAATAATAAATAATCATAAATAAAGAATAATCAGTAAGGTCCTTATCAATGATCTGGATGAGGGGATCAAGTGCACCCTCAGTAAGTGTGCAGATGACACCAAGTCCTTATGGCCATAGGGCTCCAAGACAACATACTCCATACTAGTGAGAGACTATTTCTGGCAGACTTGAATCTGGGGGCACGGGTGTAGAGASGACTCTTTTTTCCTGGAGAAAATTATTTCCCAAGTAATATTGAATTATAAAATGTTTGTGTCAATCATAAGCTGTTCCACCTAAATCCCCTCTGTAGAGACAGAATGGTTTTCATAAAGATGTGGGGTGGTGTTTCCAATACTGTTTTTGGCATGTTTCTGAATTCCATTCAATAATGGTAGGATACATTCCCCATATGTATTTATTATGTATTTAATAGTAACACATACTGGGAAGGTCAAAGGCAAAGAGGATAAATGATAATTAACAAAGGGTACTAGTACACCATTCTACATTGATTGGGAAGACAAAGGGATTTAACACATTATAGATAAACTCTGTAAAGAGAAATAGTAGCTATAAGAAAAGTTCAAAACAGCAACAGATAGAGTCAGCAAACAGACGGGAAGATAAGATGGTTTCTGTGATACAGTGATACTAGAACACATATTGTGTAATGCTCAGGGCTGTTTGATACAAATCATCCTTCACCTTTATATACCTGCCTCACTTTAGAAGAGCACAGTTAGAGATTGATAGATAAGTACGGGCATATGGACACATGTGGAAAAGCATAATTTTATTTCTTTCATATATATGAAATACGAACATATCACCCACTGTTGAGCTCCAACAAAAACAAAAATTCTCTTTCCTGTCAGTTGTTGATCTGCTTGAGGGTAGGCACTACTGAGAGACGTGGACAGGCTGGATTGATGCACTGAAGCCAGTTGTATGAGATTCAGCTGGGTGAAATGCTGTGTCCTGCACTTGTGTCACAACAACCTCATGCAATGCTACAGGCTGGRGGAAGAGTGGCTGGACAGCTGCCTGGTAGAAAGGGACCTCGGGGTGTTGGTCATCAGCACTGATGAGGCTTYACTGCAAATACTCTGTTCAGTTTTGAGCCTCCTCACTGCAAGGACATTGAGGTCCTGGAGCATGTCTGGAGAGGGACAACAGACCTGGTGAAGGGTCACAAGCACAATTATGAGGACCAGCTCAGGGAGCTGGAGTTGTTTAGCCTGGACACTGAGGGGTGACCTAATTGTTCTCTACAACTACCTGACAGGAGGCTGCAGTGGGGTGGGAATTGATCTCCTTTCCTATATAACAAGTGATAGGACAAGAAGAAATGGCCTCAAGTTGCACCACTGGAGGTTTAGATTGGATTTTAAGAAAAATTTCTTCACTAAAAGGGTGATCAGGCCCTGGAACCACYTGCCCATGGAAGTGTTTGGATCACCATCCCTGGAAGTGTTCAAAAAATACGTAAGTATATCACTTGGAGATATGGTTTAGTGGTGAACAYGGTGGTGGTGTTACGTTAATGGTTGGACTTGATGATCTTAGAGATCTTTCCCAACTTCAGCAATTCTGTGATTCTATGATTAAGCAAAAGTCTATGGTCTGTGCTCTTTAATTTGCTCCTGATAGGACTTTGCCATTTAAAAGCAAAATAGCCCAATTTACAGGGAAATGTCTGTATCTGTGGTCTACATTTATTTATGCCAGTTGGGGACCTGGCTCATGATCACCAGTCTTGATGAATCTGGGAAGGAAAACACTTTTTACAAATATCTTTTAAATTCAGGGATTTATTTGTTTTTCAACCAGACACACGTCTTTTGGTGGATGCCTCGGCTTGGATGAATATCTCATGGAACAACATCAGAGGTAGCAGTGTTACAGGAATACACACCTGTGTAATCCCATGGGGCTCCCAGCTGCTTCATCTTGAGGCTGGGAGGTGATGTCTTCTGTACCAACCTGCAGGATCAAGGAGCATGCAGGTCCATGAAGACCATCATGGTTGATGCAATGTGTGCACAACTGCAGGTCACAACTGCGTGCCAGCCCCACCTGTCTCAGAGGAAGAGTGTGTGAAAGTCCCCTATGCCAACAGACACTGTCAAATAATGAAGGTAGATAGGTAGTTTCACGCTGGAATAACCAGGTAAAGAAAGTAGAAAGCAATTACAGCCTCTTAGGTGGAAAGGAGTTATATTTAAATGATTAAATTATTAGTTTTTATATCTCTGTGTATAAGGAAGAGATACAAATGTGTATCATTTGTCTATATTTTGATTAGGATACACTTGCAATTATAGAGCTGGAATGTTTGGAGGAAATTTGAAGGAAAAGTTGACTGAACCATTTTCATGTGGTCTCTGTGCTGTATCTGGAAAAACATGATGATTTTTCTAAACACATTGCAGTGCTGACTGTCAAAGCAGTATTTATCTTACAGTYCTGCCTCAGCAAATTCTGCTACAAGTCCTGACAGTTTGAGAAGGTTACTTATTTGTAGATCCTTCACTCAAGGATTACAGCCTGTGTCGACTATGAGATTGAACTCCAAAAGATCCCCTGGGTCTCAAAGATCTAGGTAAGTGCTGAGAATATCTAAACCACAAAACTTTTTTATCTATTTGCAATTTCTGTTTAAGAGCTGAACTTTTAACCTAGCGCTCTCCGAGTTCTCCCTCTCTCACTATCCTTCAACACTTCTTAATCATAGTCTTAAGCACTTAGCTCTCTTGTGCACCTTTTCACCTGTATTTGTACAAAAGAACTTGTGTATACTGCCTCCTTCCACAGGGCTGAGTCTTCTTTGTGCAGGCTCTTCATTTGGGCTTGGGTTTTGTTCTAAGGTAGGGGAAGAGTGGCAAGGCAGCTCAGGAGTTGCACTTTGCAGGGATCAAATGGCAAACTCTTGTAAGTGAACTATGAGAGCAGCTGATAGGAGGGCATGTGGTTGGTAATACTGCAGGAAGTTTCAGGTGAGGGTCATTTTATGAATGTATATTATCACTTCAAAGTGCTGCACAGAGAAACAGAGAAAGGAGAGGAAAATGTTGGAAAAATGGGTGTTTCTTGCAGCCACTCATATGTATCAGGAAAGGGTGACGAACTTCTGGAGAGAGTTGTGCTTTCTATCAAGGGAACAAAGGAATGAACTCTCTCCTCCTTGTCCCATAAAATGAATAAAAAACAGGGGAGATGAAATTACTCTGTATTTTGTACCTTTCTAGAGCTTATAGGAAGCCAATGAGAAATATTGTGCATGAATTCACTAAGCAAGATCCTCTTTAGATGTAAACTAATGTAGGTCATTGAAGTTAAGCTGATGCTTCCTGCTAAGGAATCTGGTGTGGAGTGACAATGCACTAGAAACTCTTCAGACTAGTGTGCCTCTATCTGAAGACTACTGGGGAAACCCAGGCATTGACTCAGTAGAAGAGATTTTCAAACTCAAGAATTTATGCTCCCCTCTGACTGTTTTTTTTCAAAATCCCTGGATCTCAAACAGCACCACAGAAATTATTTGAAGAATTGAAATATTTAATTATATTATATCTGAATATTAAATGCAGAGTTAGCCTTGCTGCTTGATAGCATTGATGAAGCTTCAAAGATGGCAGAGAAGGTAACTAACTGGAGAAGAGTTGGGAGCTGGGATAACTTTTTTATTAGTAAGAAACATTTTTAAAAAGCCTGAAATATACAATACATCACAAATTACATAGTGAGAAGAAGGCTGTAAAGGCAAAAAGCAAAYGGAGGTTACATTTAGAGATCTTATTTAAGAGCTTATTTCCATTTTATTCAGAATCTATTTGAACAGAAGAAAGATTTATATTTGTTGTAAAAGAGAGCAGGAAGCATTTCCAAGATTTTTAGCCATAAAAGGTCTTCACAGGGAGTATGTAAGATATTGACACAGGTCAATGATGGCGTGCCTCTGGGCATGACAACTAAAACAGCCATGAAAATTGAATCTCTTATAGTCTTGCAAAATATAACTTCACTGTGTTAAAGGATTAATTTCCAGCTCAAAAATAAGAATATCAGCTCCAGTTTTGATAAAGAAGCAAATCCAAACTCCCAGATATCTCCAAATCATCCTCAAACTGGTGAGCCCAAAGAGCTTTTCTCTGCTATTTTCATATGAAGAGCAAGGAATTCCTTCTGAAGCAATACCTTGAGCTTGAGGCCAGATATCTGAACATATAAAAGCCCTAAACTGTCTCCTTTTTCACATTAAGTCAACCAAAATCTTAAATGTTCTAAATAAAGCCAGTTTGAATGGAGAACTTAAAGATTGATTTAGGGACTTTTAGACAACTGCCTTAAAACTTGACCTATTATTTAGGCATAAATTTCAGTTAGCTGAAAATTCCTATGTGATTTTCAAGGACCTCTTCTCTACTTAAATTTGTAGCCCTGCACCTTTTCCTAGTGCTCAGGGGAAAGTATAGACGATCCCCACAGATTATTAACCCAAAGAAAGCGTTGAATTACAGCACTTTAATGTAGAAATATCTTTGATACTCTTTCTCAGCCACTGAATCATAGTGAAATATTTCTTTTCTGGTTGGATCCTCACAAGAYGAAATATTTCAGAGTGTGGTCAGTGCCAGTTCATGCTAGGTGGTGCAGATCCAAATTACTGGAGGGCATCATGGACATGTGGTGAAGTACTTCTGTCTCTCAACTTCTAACTTGTATTTTTGTTTATTGTCTGGTGTGTTCAACACTTGTCAAAGTTAGGATCCATTTCCACTCCATAATCACGTGGGAGTGTCAGCATTGAGGTCTCTGTCCTTGTGGAAGAGGACGAAGCAGCAGCTGATTTTCCACTCATGCTTTTCATTAAATGGGTAGCAAGCACAAGTGAATAGCTTTTCCAGTCCTTCCTCTTCTGCTACTATGTCTGTTTTTTTACTGTGTATCTCCTGGGAAGGCAGAGTCTGTGAAAGTGAATTAACTGAACTCAGAACACTCTGAGCTCTTCCTTTTCCCGTAGCAATGCTTGCTACTACAGTATTTTATGTGATGGGGAACTCTTTAATAACAACAAAAGGATACTTTCTCACTCCAGTAATATTCAGTATGTTTTCTGAATATTTTTAGCCCAAYAGGTTTTTAAGAAACTTGTCTTTCTAACATTGCCCCATCTTACTGATGTTTCAAGAACAGAGGAAAAATTCTTTGTCTCTGATTTTGAAAAGGCTGGAATCAGTCTTCTTTCAAAAATCACAACCCCCAAATTAGTTGTCTAAAGATTTGAAGGAAATGTAGGTTCTAATAATACCCTGAGAGCTTAATATCTAATCACTGAAACAGTGGGGAAGGTGAAGGATCCATTAATGACAGCTTCTATTTTGCAGTGGTTTAATCAAACCAAACCACTTAAACTGACAGCTGTTGTTTCTCAAAGTGGACTGGGGGCTGCACTGTTAGAGCATAAGACGTGAGTTGCTTGTACTTGGAGATCAGTGAGAAATCTCTGCTTGTATGGACAGGGAGCAGCTCGGCCCAGGATGTGGGAGAACTGAATTTGCCAGTGTGCTTGCAGTGAGTGGCCTGGATTTGGCTTTAGGAGAGCTTCACATCCATTGTGGAAAGTAGATTTAGGTGGTGCCATTTAAAGGGATGCGAAGATACTTTCTGGGAAGGTGACATCGTGTTGTRCTAAAACTGAGAGACACACTTATTGTGCTGGTCCTGAAAGAAAGTGGGATTTATTGTGGCATAAGAGCAAAGGGTAAGCTCCCTTGCTCCTGCTACTTCTCTTCATGTTTATCAAGTAGCAGATGTGATAAAAGAGGAATTCGACATCCAGTCAATATCACAGCTGTATCCAGGCAGACACCTGACCTATGGGACTTTGAGAAGTGTCTTGTTCTGCATGTATAAATATACCTCTCTTGGATATGTGTTGCATACTTTTTATATTATAATACTCTTTTCTTTAAAAAAAATATATATATTGTGCTTTTTCTTTTGCAACAGATTGCAAGTTTTCATTCTACCAGCTGCTGAGCACTTCCAGCAATGCTCTGACTGCTTCCAGTTTGGCTATATGGCCATGGCATCTGAGGACTAAGTACCTTGGAGAAGAGTCCCATTTRTTTTGACATTGCCTTTTTCACCTCGTGTTTGAAAATGCTGTACCTATCTACGTGCTTGCGCTAATTAAGGAATATAGAAACAGCATCAAAATGCAGTAAAAAACCAAACTAAATCCTACAAAGGTGGAACTGGACCATTTCTCAACCCAGCTTTGTGGCAGCACAGTTTAATGTTAGTTGTGAGCTTGTCCTAGGTATAAAGCCACTATGGAGTGCAGCAGGCAAATGCCAGGCCACTAGATTGCACCTAATTAATTTATGAGATTGCAGTACTTCTGTCAAGTGCCAAGCTAAGTTTTCTGCTTGCACTGGCTGTTGCCAGAGTTGCAGTACAGAGCAGGGTTAGGCAGCTGCTAAATAATTCATGGTGTGTAGTGTGTTTAAAAAATGCCTTCTGATAAATTTCCATTTTTATTGACAATCCAAGGAGTCAATATACCTGTCTGACTTTGTATCAATAGCTATAAGCTCCTGGCTGATGCYGTGCCTTCCTGAGCAGCCTGGAGTACAGGGAACAAGAACACACTGGGCTGTCTCCCAGTATTCTTCTATATCATGTAGGCAATAAACTTGCTGGGAGACTGACAGTTGCCTAAATTTTTTCCGTATTGAAAATATTTATTTTAGCTTTTTTTCCACATTTGTAAATATTTTTCATTTGAGCTCTTTTTCACAAAAACAAAAAACCCACCCCTCTATATTTGTGCATTTATGCTTTGACTAGGCAGTATTTCTGTGTATCCTTTTTGGTTTTATATCTGCAGAGGTGAATACCTCTGCTATGCAGTGCAATCTGGTGATCGCAATGGGAGCTGCAGACACTCGTGKAGTTTGCAGGAATTAAAGCATCCACCAGCTGCTGGATGATACTGGCAGGGATTCATGCAGCAGTAGCTGATGTCTGGGCTAATGGGAGCTTTTGCTATGTACTCCTGGATGCTCTGAACCCATCTCTACTTGTTCTCTTGACAGCCTGAGGCTGGCCAGTAGATAAAATGCAATTGGTTGGGTGTTTCCTTTGCCTAATGGATGCTGAAGTGATTTCTACAAACTCAGTCTGATTTAATTTATAGCAGAGAATCATTATGTGTTTTTTAACGGGAGTTCCTGTGTACAGATTTTGTCCAGGAGCCTGGACTGAATAAAAAGTATATTTCTCTGTATTGTGCACTCTTCTGGTTACATGTGAGTGCATCCATTGGCTGTACTGGATTTCTGAAAAACTTATCTCCAAACTCTAAATGACAAGTGCAAAAAATTTTTCCAAAGGAGTTGCAATCTGGATTGCATTCTTCACAATTTCAGATGAAGTATATTAAATGGGATATGCATACCTAGGAGCAGCCGTTGCCTCCTGCGTATTCAGAGTGAGTGCTTGCTATTCTGAAGTCACAAAAGAAACAAAGCTATTTTTCAGGTATGAATCATGCAAACTGTCTTGTCTCCATAGTCTTCTAAACACCTCTAAAAAATGCACTTTGGATTAAATTTGCCAAGACATAAAGCGTGCACTGAAAGTTATTAAGAATTTGGTACACAGGTATTTCCAAATGCTTTTAAAAGTTCATCCATTTTTCTTGCCACACTTTAGTCCCAAGTGACCACTGGTTTAGATGAATGGTCATTCTGAAAAGAGATACAGGAATGTGGGATTAAGTACCTAGCAGCAGCAGTCTAAAGGAAGAGACAAATTAAACAGATGCCTTACTAGGTTGATAAATTCAGTATATATGGAAAAAAAGGTGGGTATTTTGAGGAGAAGGTGCTTTTTAACAGGCACTAACAAGGAAAAAAGGATCTGTTGTCTTCTCTGCTGTTCTCAGTGTGCTTCTGTKCCATTTTTCACCAAATTTCAGGTAATCATGTAGAAGTAGACACTTACAACTAGTAATAAGTTTGAATCAAAAGAAGATCTACAGTACACTTTTGTGACTCACGCACTCAAGTGTGTAATAATAATGATGAAGCAGATAAAAAGACTTTTTGATCAGGCCTTACAGCTGGGTTTTATTTTCCTTCCTTTGGGCTGTATTTTGTGTGTGATATATTACTTTCCTCCTAGCACATAATGTTTATACACCTTTAATTCCTGCAAAATGCAAGTCTTTATGACCTGTGGGGCTTTATCTGTTCCTGTATCCTTTTACATATGATAAGGTTTAGAGGGTAATACTCCGTATAAGATATTTCTTAGATGATAGTGCTTGTTAAACAGTATTGAGTGCAGCAGTTGCTGGCCAAAGACTCTGCACAGTCAGTCTGGATGGTTCAGGGTTCACTGTTAATGAACTGCCTCAGTTCAGTTGAAAAAAACCATGAAAATAAATGAAGGATAGTTTGCGTTAAGTTCTTTAGACAGTGTTATATGGGACTACAGGTTAAATAATCCACTGAAATTTAACATCTTTCTGTCTAATAAGCCCAGGCTGATGAAAAAATGCAAAATAAGTCTTTCCTCTCAATGTTTTTTTGAYAGACTGAATAATTTTACAGATATATTTCTGAAAGACATCAGCATCATAGCTCGGGTACTCATGCAGCATAGAGCAGATGGTCATAATTCTGAAACTTATAATGAGCAGAGAACCAAGTTATCTAGAATCAAATGCTGTTTGCAAGTGGGAGACCAAGGCATGGAAAAAACAGTACACTGTAGTAACATATATAATACTGTACTATACTGCTACAGTACTATTCTGCACTACAAAGCTAGAACTATGCACGGTAGCTCACAGTTTAAAATTAAATTATTCCAATTTCTGTTTCTCCAAACAAAGGAATTCTGTCAAATAATGCAGGAAAGTTCCTCTTGCAGTATTTGCTCTCATTAAAAACAGATTGTGCAGTTGCCAGTGYTGATACACTCTAGGTCTGCTGTGGTCCAATTCCTTCGGTACATTAACATAATAAGGACAGAAGATAAGACAGAGATGATAATTGTTGTGCTTTTTCTTCTCTGTTCTCCTTTACTGTTGTTTTTTAAGTCTTGGAATATTTAGAAGACATAGAAAATGCAAACTGTTACAGTAATTGCAACTRTAATTTAAAAAAGGAATTTGGATATATTTATATTTAAAAAAGGAATTTCGTAGATATATTACCAGATATAAGAGAATGACAGAGCTGTTTCAACCTGAGTTGTAGGAATGAATAGCTTATGACTCTTCTTTGATAGTTCTTTATCTCTGTCTTTTTTTTTCCTTTTTTTTTTTTTTTTTTTGGTAAAGAATCCCTCATTTTCTACTGGGCTTTAAAAACTTGCTCAATGCCTCATAAACTCTGTATAGGCTTGTATTTGAAGGGAAAGTTAACAACTTGAAASAAAATGACAAATGTATCAGTCACACTTTCCCATTCTGTATACTAGCAGGGAGAAAAAGGTTATTTCCTAGGTTTACAATTAAAATTAATGAGGTGCTATAAACTGAAATATGTGCTTCAGGATGAGAAGTGGTAGATTATAATCAATTTTTAYGTGTGTATGTAGATTATAATGAATCCATTAGATTGCTTTTATATTCATGTTATTAATGGTTTCTCTGCTTTGCTTGGYATTTTAAACTCACATAGGAGATTCAGTACCTTGAACTGCACAAATATTAATTCCCGAGGAAGGAGGAATCAATATTTTACCTTCTATTTAATTGAAATTAAAGCAAAAGCKTCCCAGTCATAATTTTGAGGATACCTTTGAGAAATCCTGAAACAGATTTGTCTTAATTCAGGGGGTTTATGTCCAGGAAGCCACCATGCAAGGAATTCAGTGAATTTGCAGCATCTATGGTTCATCCTACTAGTTTCCTCTGGAAACAGCCTTGGACTAAAGTAAGTCTTAAGTTGGTCCCTATTTCCAAGCCGAAGCTGGTTGCACACACACGGTGAATGCAGGGCAGGTAGTGTGCTCTAATCCTCTTTCCATTTCACTGTGGGTTGATTGATCACTGTCTGTAAATATCTTTTAGCAAAGTTTCTATAAATTAATGTGTGGATTAATTGATGGGTGATTTTGTGTGGTTTAGCCTCGTTTTCAAAGAAAAAAAATAACAACAATTGAAATAATCTTTAAAGGTTCACAAACAATAAAAGATCTCTCCTCAGCTTTCTTGGACAATATTACAGAATCACAGAATAATGGAGTTCAAAGGGACCTCTGGAGGTCATCTTCATGCTGGTTCTTGATTTAATTGTTAAAGTGGAACACTTATCCTCTATCAAATTTAGTCCAACTGGAGCCCATTCAAAGCAAATGTRTGCTTATGAGTGGTTTTCTGACAAAACCCTTCCTGAATGAAGGACTTGCAGGACTTTTCAATACCTTGGCACACTATGATAATGGCCTGCTTTAATCTACACCACTTGTCATTGTGTTTATTTKGATTCTTAAAGAAAACTGTGCATTGTCTCCTTTTTCAATATATTTAATTTTATTACAGTACACCAAATAGCCTGGACAACCACAGAAGTCACAAGAAGTAATAAAAACTGTGGCGTGATCTATCCATAATGCACACACTAAGCTTCCATAAGACAGATACCAGAGAATAGTAATTTCTCATTTATAGCTCATCACTGTAAAATATTTGTTATCTATTACTTCAGTGGGATTAGGGCTGCTTTTCTGCAACAGAAGCTCATGTATTAAGTAAAACAAAAAAAGATAGAACCTCTTCAGGTGTAAAATAGTTTAAAATCTATGAAAATCAGGTAGTGCAGTGTCATACAGGGCAAAGGGGAGGAAGCTGTGTGTTAGTAGCATCCTAAATTTTAACTTCTCCCAAAATTGAATTACAGAAGGCTAACTGGCACTTCTATGTAATTGCTGTTGTGAATTATATCTGAAAGATAAATGGATCCTGCTAAAAATTCTTAATACACATAGTACTAGAGAGTTTAAGCATTAGTGTATGGGTATTAAACACAATAATAATTTTGTTCTRATTAGTCTTATTCCGTATTAAGTCTTATCATCTGCCAGTCTTATCTCCTGCTCTTGATCATATGAGTAGAATGATATGGAAAAGCACGTGATCTTAAAGAATCTTTTTTTTCACCTTCTGCARCTCTCTTTCCTTCTCTACACAACTCTTAAGCTTTCTATTAGCAGACACTGGAATTGTGTTTACTTGTGTAAAAGAAAAGCTAAAATTCCGACAAGATTTATAAATATCTGGGCTGATTGACACAAAATACATGGGGTGACTGGGCAAATTGACCAATTATGACATAGCTCATACAGTAGCTATGTCTATAAATTGTTCTTTTGCTTTCCACACTGAAGGAAGAAAACAAGATTAGTTTTTCAAAAGGTTCCTTCTAATATTTTACTCTGATAGTTTTCGCCTTTTTGCCATTGTGAGTCTTTTACCATTCTGAGACTTTTACTATCATAAGTTGCTGCCTTCAAACTCTTCTGTAAGTTGTTTGTCCAGGTTCACTCTAATTTCCTTTCCCTTGTAGATGCTAAATGTTTTAATGGGGTTTTTTATTCCTTTCTGTAACAGATAGGCAGGATGCCTATAGCRATGAGGAGGAACATTGTTACATCAGGCACATTGGATTAGATATTGATCATATTTACAGAGATGCAAAAAGTGGAGCTATGCCTATCAGTGGATGGGAATCAGCATCTCACCTGTAAGTGTAGGTCAGGAACAGAATATAAAAAATATTTAACACTAACAAAAACAACTGCTAGGTATATGACCACCAGATTATGTTTCTACTATGTAGATAGAAAAGTTAAAGTTCTTAGCTTGAAGTAAAGGTTTGCAGAGCACTGGGAAATTAAGCTCAGTTCCCTGCAGTGCTTTTAAAAAAATCACTGTTAATATTTAATTATGTCTACTCTCTAACCTTTGAGCATTAAGTAGTGAACAGGGTTAGTAGTGTGGAAAACAGTTATTTTAGGCTGGGAATTAATTTTGAAACTGTAAATTAAGATTCAGTTTAATATTTCCAGTCRTCTGACCTGCAAACTAATTAGAAGAGTCAAAATATAAAGCAAAAGAGACTTTTAAAGGATATGTCATCTGTTCCTTGGCATATGGTGCAAGAGAATTACTGTACAAGAATGTGAACAGTACTCAAAATGTTAATGGAAGGGGGATTTGTATAGCCATAACTGATTCTTCTATGACAGGTGTGAAAAAAAGGCTATTTGGACAAATACATTAAAGCCTGTTTGCATTTGTATCTTTTCATCTGAATGGAAAGGAAACACTAGTATCTCTTTTGATTTAAACTACTAATTTCTTGGAAGGGTCCAAAACATATCAGAGAAAAAATAATTCAGACTAAGAATGAGCTATCAGAATGAGTGAAATAAGCACAAATACAGGCTGAAAGGAGAGAGCAGCCCTATGGAGCAGGACATGAGGATGTTGATGGATGAGAAGGTTGGGTTTGTCCAGCCTGGAGAAGAGAATACTCTAGGGAGACCTTATAGCAGTATTGAAAATGTGTGTGAAGGTATATGAAAATGGATCTGTCGTGGCATAGCGAAGTGCTTTATATTAGCAACACACCTGAGTTTAAATGTTTTGGGTTTGCTGCTTTTTGCCCTCTTTTACACACATATTCACATGCCTGCATATGCACATATTTCTGGCTCGCCTTTATCGTATCTAGTTGAACTGTAGGTCCTTTTTTTTCTTTTAAAAAGTACTAGGATTAATTGAATACCTTTAAACAAGGAAAACAACCCACAAAAGAGAATCATTATGTTATCAAGGCACTTATGATTTAATTTTATCACATTAAATGAAAAATAATAATCATGTTACATGTTAAATATAAGACAATTCTCCTTGCACTGTATGAATTCACACTGAGCCAAAAATTAAATTAAAAACAATAATAGGATTGGTATTCTTGTTGGCTGTCAGCAAGACTTGGRGAACCTAGAAAATAAACTTTTTTTCCTAGAAAATAACCTCAAATAAAGCAATATAACAATAGCTGTATAGGCATTAGTCCTCCTACTCATTTTAATTCACAGTTTAATTTATCTAGACTCTGATGTCCCAGTATCAGTGAGCAGGTTGCAGCTGTCTCTGCTGAGTGGTGTTGGCCAGGACTCTGCACGTATGAAACGCCTTTTTGGTTTGGTGGGGCAGAACCAAACCCTTTTAGGGACTGATGACCAAAACTGAAAACTGCTCTAAGRTCTTTAATGGACACTACCCAGCTCAGAAGATAACTTCCTTAATATTTCCAGTGTCTCAGTTTAGTAGGATGTGGCCCTGAGGACTTAAGTTGATTTGTGATTTTGGCTATAACTGCTTCAGTATGGCCTAGCTCTAAAAGACATTGAATGTCAAGCTGCAGGGAATAGAAATAAGCTCTTGCTGTAAAGAAGGTACCCAGAACTATTCCCTTTTCTATGTTTGTGTCTTCCTGAAGTACACATGAAATTAGGAGTTGGCAGGCCATCTACTCAGTAGCTTGAACTTGTGTGGCAGAGTCTATCTAGACACTGGAATGGTGTATCTGGAGCTGTGATGCTTTTCTTCAACAATGTTTTCAGTTTCAACAAAACTGGTTTGAATATTTTGGGACACAGCAAGGGACAGAATATTCCTTCTAGCCCTTGCAATTTATGAATGCAACTCTCTTTTCTTGGTAGGCCATGACTTTCTATCAAAGAATATGACATCTCTTATCTCTGTGATGGCCTACACAATGTCATTTGGGGAACACTGCTCTCCTCTAAAGCTAAAACATTCCTGGGACCTTTATCCCATTTATGTCCTGGTTTATGTAACATATAGTAAAATGGATAAAATTAAATTAACCATCACTCAGTAGGTGATGGCAATTCTAAACCAATCCCTTCATCTTTCTGTCATGATTTAACCCCAACCAGCAACCAARCACCACACAGTTCCTTGTTTACTCTCCCAGCAGCATGATCAGAGAGAGAATTAGAAGGGTAAAAGCTAAAACACTTGTGGGTTGATATAAAAACAATTTTATGGGTAAAGAAAAAGCCACAAATGGAAGCAAAGCAAAACCAGGAATCCATTCACTTCTTCCCATGGGCAGGCAGGTGTTCAGCCACCTCCAGGACATGTTGCATGTAATGGTTACTTGGGGAGACAGGTGCCATAACTCCAAATGTCCTCCCCTTCCTCCTTCTTCCCCTCAGTTTATATACTGAGCATGATGTCAGATGGTCCAGAATATCCCTTGGGTCACTTGGGGACAGCTGTCTAGGCTGTGTCCCCTCACAGTATTCCATGCATCTTCAAATTCCTTGCCAGTGTGACAGGAAAAGGTGCAGAAAAAGCCTTGGCTCTGTGCAAGTCCTGCCCAGCAATAACAAAAACATCTCTRTATTATCATCACTGTGTTCAGCACAAATCCAAAACATAGCCCCATAATAGCCTTGTGAAGAAAACTAACTCTCCCTCAGYCAAACCCATCATGCTTTCACATATGTAACATCATTCACTTACCTGTGACTCACCAGCCATCAGCACCTCGGCATTGCCAAGTTAGAAGTAGCTTGCTCTCTGTTGCTGTTATCCTCAACATCGTCTGCCAAAGGAGGACAGCATCACATAACCTGGCTTGGTGCCCAGCAAAATAATGCAATTTGACAGAATGCACCATTGAGGGGGTCGATTTACCRATTTCTGTTGATGTAGCTGTTGGGCAGGCAGCCTGAATTCTGATAGATTATTTGATGAGATAAAGGACTGACTAAAAGAGGGTAACTATAACTGCATGAGTCACATCTCTCGATTATCCAGTAGTCTCCCAGCCCTAAACATAGACTGGAGGGTTCATATGGTTTCATGTGCCTTTCTGATATTTTTTTGGCTCTGTTTTTTAACACATTTTGTGCCTGTTCTGTYTGTTTGGTGTAGGGATGGGTACACCCTAAAGTAGTTTCTATAYGCTTTATCTGGTATTGAAGGCTTACAAAACTTGTGCTGATTTCTCAGGAGTTTAACCTCATACAGTTTCCTGTTTCTCCTGCTTCTTCCCACTGCTGTAGCTATATGCCAGACAGACAGAATTCTAGGCTTCTGATGATGAAAGCTATTTGCATGGTATAAGTAGGAGTGATATTGGTGACACATAAACACATGCATGCATTTCTGTCTGAAAGGAATACAACTTTCTCCTCCGTGATACTCTTCTCAACCCCTGGGCAAAATATTTTAATTACATTTATTTCACAGCATTTTAGTTCCTGTTCCTAATTCATACTAGCATGCATTATTAAAAAATGAAGCCCTTGTCCCCTTGGGAGGCTTTTCCTCCAGATTTTTCTTGACAGAATATGTCAACTTATGCTTTTCTTAGGTTTTCCATCTCTGTGTTCCTGGTGCTGTTCCATCATATATTCTCTTTCAGGCCTAAAACAAACAATAAGTTTTGAGATTCTTTACAGGCTAGAATTGTGTGCTATACTTAAAATTAAACTGCATTATTTATTAAGGGTTTGGGGTTTTTTTATTTGCTTTGATTTGGGTTTTAGCATTTCTTTCGAGGAGCTTAGCAATTCTTTGAAATATGGTATCCACATRCTTACTTACCAGCTGCTACTTATTAATTTCCTGTCTTCATAACTGTGAATATGCATGTGTTTTTCTGCATTTCTTGCTGCTGGTAAACGACCCGTGTATTTATCCATTTTAAATCCGAGTACACCCTCCTGTTAGTTCCACAATCCCGAGTCTTTATTAGCAATGGAGCATGGGGGTCCCACTAATGGGATCTTTGCTGCCAATGTAAGTAGTCAAATATTTTTCGTACCAATTGCAAAAAGATAAAACAATCTTTATAGCATAAAGTTTAGGAGGGTTTTCCGTCTCAAAATGAGCCTAAATTTTTGCAGGCATTTGCAAATGCCTGTGGGTCATGGAACCATAATGAAACATTAAGAAATTGCCATCATAAGGTGTAACGAATACTGCATCCATAAGGTTCTTGCATGTTTTTATTTTAAATGCAAATTCTGTCAATTAAATTGTATTTTCATTACTTTATTACACCGTAGYTATTGTTTTTCATCTTTCCAGACCTGGCACGTGGTAAGGACAGTGGTCATTTTAGTCCCTTGAAAGTGTGACTGAAATCAAGTACCCATCTTCTGCTGAATTTGTGAGTGACACGTGTTTTAGGGAAGATCTGCAGAATGAATAAAGCGAATGCTCGAAAACGTACGATGTCATTGTTATAGAAAYCTTTCCATTGAAAAATCAAGACCCTTCCAGAAGTCATCTTATCTAAATGTAACACTCTCWTAGTTAGCACTTTAGCCTGGGGTAGTTACTGAGCCTTTCTGCCCTGTCCATGGAGGGATCTTTGTACTGGTTTGGGTCATCTTTCCGCTACTGAGAGAAGAGTCCAAGACCAGGGGAAAAGTGTTTCTCTAGCATAAATGACAATCTCTAGCACTCAGATTTTAGGTAATATGGATCCCACCTTTATTTTCTGTTCCTTCCTGCTGTCTCTCAGGGTCAGGCCTATTTTTTTTCTGGCCAAGATACAAATGCAAAGACATATTTAGTGCATCTCAAGGATGACAAAGGACTCTCAGATCTATCATTCTGTGTTAAGCTAGAAGTCATGGGAGGATACTTTTGCAAAGGAATATTTATGTGAAAATCCTTGCATAGATTTTCTTCTGTTGTCTGAGAGGTGACTCTCTGCCCGGTCCCTTGTCTGTGTCTGTCCTGTACCCAAGGAGCTGTCAGTGTGAAGCATGGCTGTTATCATCCCTTTTCTGACTCTGTGCCCTTCCAAAGGAAACAACAGCCACGAGAGCCAACTCTCCAGGATTCCCACAGTGCTCGTAGCCCACACATGGGAGTGAGGAGTATATTTGTTCCTTTTCAGGACCTTGGAGATACACAAGGCTTTCTAAAAACTTATCCATGTATGATACAGCCTGTTCCTTCTAAAAGGTAGCTGCTCACAGTGCTCTTTATTTTGTCTACTGCTCACCATCATAAGGAATACAAATTTTCCTGGGCTAATCAGAAAGGACTTTTATTATTTCTAGTTTTCTGTGGTTGACATCATTGCCATTGGATTCAGATAAACTTTACCACTGTGACTTAAAAAATTGTTTAAAGGCCATTTGGCTGATCTGAATAACTAGCTACATACAATACATACACAATATTATTATTATCGATAATAATAATAATAATATTACAACCACCACAACAGCTATAATAAAAATAAAAGTATATAAAAATAAAAATAAATAAAAGCAATGTTGGGAATCACTAGGGAAGAAATAGAGAAGAAAAATGCAAAACWTCTTTATGCTGTTATAAATTACGAACTTACATTTTAAATATGATGCGTTGTTCCTTCCTCTGCTTTTTTCCCCCACAGTTGATACTGTAAAAGGTGATCAGAAGTCTGGAAGCATCACAGTAGTTTTCTGGATGAATAAGCTTTTACTCCTCAGCTTTGAGAAGACATGACTCTGGGTGACATGACTAGAGTCTCTAAAATCAGACATGCCAGGTGAATACAAAGTGACTCTGCACTGTTCCTTCTGTCATAACAACACAGCCACAACAAGTTTAATTTGGGGGGGAGGGAAATGATGAGAACAAACAGAAAGAGATGCTTCTTCACCCAACAACTAGTTAAGTTTTGTATAATTGCAACTGCTTGAGGATGTTAAAATTTTACATGGTTGCTAAAAGCAGCTCATGATTTTTGAAGAAAAGAAATACATCAGTGGTTCTTAGGTGCAAAGTCAGCATGTTTATGTCCAGAAGTCATTTAATTACAAGTCGTTGAAGACTAGGAGGGTTTTCTGGGAAAATATTGCTGTATACTTGCTTAGTTCTTGTATTCTTCCCTACTAGCTGTTATCAGAAATTGATTACAGAACAAGAAAGCTGTTCGACTTGACCCATTATAGTTAAATTTTTCCATTGCTTCTCGCTGCCCAAAGAAATTTAATTTAGCTGTGATTGCTGATTGTAGTCACAGCAGTGACCGTGTTCTGGCTGTCATTAAGTTAGAATAACTACCAGCCCTGACATCCTGCCCTAGTAGTTCATTGCTATCCTTTCACCAGGGTTTATGGTGCCCCTTACTCTGGGATACCTGAGCACAAGTGCAGGTGTAGCCATTGCTCATCCTCTTTCTATCAAAAAATCCAGATTTAAAAGAAGCAATTTTTTGGTTATCTTGCATCACTTGTGCTGGGCTGAGTTAGGAGAAAGAGTAAAAAGCAGGTTTGCTGCCTGGTTCTGAGTGAGCAGTGCAGTTGTTGAGCATGCTAATTATGCAGACTAATGCAAATTAAGCTCTCTGAGTTGAACATCCTTTTGCTCCCTGCTGTCTGCTCTGCCTCTACCATGAAGATCAGGTCCTCTGTGGCAGGACTGACAAATGCACATGCAGAACATCTCCTGCAGCACCRTGTTCCAGACACAGAATTGACTGGGATCCATTATTGGTTACCTCTGAGTTGAACTTGGGTTGACTCGGGATATGCTGCAGAAATAGACCCACATATGACTTTAAACTGTGGCTGAGCTGAGAATATTTTGCTTGATTGAACAACAGCCTTTGYTCAGATAGCCTTGGACAGAAAACCACACTGTGTAAGAGTCAAGCTTGGAAATATATGACTTACCTTTAGCTCATCTAGGGTGGAAGCTGGGATCCTAAATTAATGCATTGTAGGACTACGAAAAAGGTGCTTTGCTAACAGTAAGTCTCTTTGCTAACTGCTGGTGCTTGCATGGGAGAAATGAAAATAAATGTTAATGGTCTTGAAAGAGATTATCTTCTGCACCAAACAAATTCCTTTAAAGAGTCAAAGGTTTAAAACCACAGGTCAGATTGTTTTATAAAATGAAAAATAAAAAATCTGCCCTAGACAAGAACTGCTTTTAAAAATTTGTTTCTAAACTAAAACCTTAATTGTATTTTTTTTTTATTACAAGCTCAAGATTTAAGCATTCCAATTAGGAACTATGTAATTTCCAGTTTTAAATAAGTCTTTTTTTTTTTTTAAGAGGCACTCCACCCCATATTTTCCACTAGAAATAATTTAGAAGTTTATCTCTTGAAATCAATTTTATTCTAATTTTATCCTTTGGTACTCAATTCTAATTAAATTTTCATACCAGTTTTACTGCTCCATGTCAGAATCTGAGTGCTTCGGAAAAAAGCATTTTCAACACCAAACTCATAATTTCTGATCAGATTTGCTTTTCTGCTGCTATTTTGTTGCCTTTCTAACAATGTAACTGTAATTTATATGGTAAGAGATATTGATTTTTTTGGAATTTTCCGCATTTTATGTCTTGATAATAAGATGGAAGCACTTTTAATCTAATAAATGTGTTTTAAAGAGTTTCCCATACCTTTAACAAACACTGGGATAAAACTCCAGATTAAGAAATTCCTGATTAAGAAAACATGAAGCATTTACTAAYGAAATGCCAAAAATGAGACACTTTATCAGAGTGAAATTCATAGCTGCTCAGGGAACTCGTAGCTGATATAATTTTCCCACAGGTCACGTGTAAGTGCTTTTCTGTCTGTAATAGTGCCATGTATGGGAGTGGATATCATCTGTTTGCCTTCCTTAAATCTGCCCTCAGTGTCTTTTAAAAGTCAGCTTAACACGGTGGCTGGACCACATAGTTAGTGGTTGATTTATATGCTGTCACCTCTCCATTCTTCTGGGAATCTCTCAGGTCTACCAGGATCCCCATGGTTTTACATACAGACATCTAAAGGACTCTGCAAAACCAGAGAGTTCCTGTCACAGAGCAAGCAGCACTGTGTTGTCTATACAAAATCCAGGATGGGTTTATGTTGTCTTTTTTGGAAAAGTTCTCGGTGCAAAAAAAGGCGCCYCGTGAGGTAAGCTGCTGTKCTGCAAAGCACAGTCTTCACTGCTAGGGGTTAGAGAATAAAAACTTAGAATGGCCAACTCCTTATCTCCTCTATCATTTCTAAAAAACAAATTGGTTTTTTTGAATGCATGTTGTGGAATGAATTAAGACAATGCAAAATTCAAAGTGCGGGGCTGCTTCTTTTAGTTACATCTTTGCATTTTTAGCTCACATCCTTGTTTCATGGTTTGCGTTCTTTTTCGGAGGAAATGTTGAATTTCAAAAGAAATGTTGAATTTCAAAAGAAATTAGAATATTTCCCCCTAAAAATACTCATTGTCTGCAAATTGCAGTTGACCCTTATATTTTCAGCATTCTTAGTGTCCCAGCTGAATGATGCATAAGGTGATGCTCAGTACTTGCTTCAGTTAGATACAATATTCCTGAGGAAAAAAAATATCTTGAAGAAGATGTATTTATATTTTCTTTTCCATATATCTTTTCAGAATCTCAACACATTATAGAAGAAAATGTATTAATGGTGTAATCAGGAGTAGTCTTTGCGTACAGCTTTATTTTCATATTCAAAATGCTAAAAGACTGCAGAAGTGCCTTAATCTCATCCTGACTTTCTGCCAGTAAAATCCTTGTTTCTTTTAAGTCTYTTCAGTGTCAGTCAGGTTTCACAGAACTGTGAAACAGTCCAGCCAAAGATGGACCTTGAAAGATCATCTAGTCCAGCATTTTGTGGGAAACGGAGTCTCCTTGACATTACCTAGCACACTGTACCATTGCATCCCAAAAAACTCCAAATTTGCCTTTAAAAAACAACAAAACAAATAATAATAAAAAAAAAATCTCCAGTTTGTACAGTTTGCAAGACCCAGCTGCAGAGGTTTTGGGTAAGTCTAATAGATGGACTATCATGGATATGTGCCAAACATTTTAGAAGATAGAAAAGACAGACTGTATTTTCATTGCTCGGACAGTACTGAACAGGTGGGAGGATATCCTGGAAGGCTGACCCCTGTGAACACCCTTTTTAAATGCACAACAAGGCAACTTAGTAACAATATCTGCAAAAAATATAACAGTAAACTATATTAGTTGTTCTACTGACTTTAAGGTGGCTGATGTCAGTGGCATTTAAGGAATTATTATGCAAGCAAATAACCATGCAGAACTGAAATCATCAAAGGATTGGTTTTGTTTGGTGACAAAATGATAAAAAATTAAGAGCAGTAAACATAAACCTTAAATCAAGCAACAGTTTCTCAGTTCACAGCATGAAGTGAAGTCTCTTAGACCGGCTTGTGGAGGAATTAATTAGGTAATGTATTCAATGAATCTTGAGTGCTTTGAGGAATATGAAGTGCTTTATAACTGCTAGGTATTTTATTTCTTAATTTCTTAATTGTGTATTTATTTACTTTTAAATGATGTAAATTCCAAAGCAGATATAAAAAACCTCAATAGCTTACTTCTTCAGGAGCTCAGTCTCAAAACTTCTTGTGGAGTAGCAGGGGGAGAGGAGGGTATTTCAATACTTTTAATTTTAATAGTTCTGTGAGAATTGAAGCACCTTAGTTCTATCCTTAAATGATTTCTGGCTGTGTTGTAATGAATCACTGGGAAAGTCTGAGGCAAAAARTATAGAACACTCTTAGGGACAGAACCCCATAGACACACACTAACCAAGCCAACTTCTCTTGCTTTTTGCTTTTCTGTATCACTCAGTAAGGATCCATACRGGCTGCACAGAAATTATCTGAGGGAACACAAGAACTCAGGATCTCCTTCTCTCTGGAAAGTTATTTCCCTCTCTACCAGTCTATAGTCCCATCAATTAAGTAATTTTCTTTCTTTCTCTCATTTTCTTTCTTCTATAAGCATTCACCACAGGCACAAGATGCAGCAAGGCTTTCTACACTGTCTCTCAGACATCCTCACAGGCAAACTCAGGAAGTGTGGGTTGGGTGAGGGGGCAGTGAGGTGGATGGAGAACTGACTGACTGGCAGATCCCAGAGGGTGGCAATCAGTGGCACAGGGTCCAGTTGGAGGCAATTGCTCAAGCTTTGGATCCTATTATCCACCAGTATCACCTTGCTTAAGAACTTTTTTCTTGAGAACCAGAAGTCCACCTTTGACTCCTTCAGTTATTGTATATATAATATTTGTGAAATATGAAAAATTGAAGTAGAATTAGTTCACTTGTAAACCAAACATTTACTGACAAGCAGCTGATCTCAACTAATCCATTGCTTTATATTAATACTTAAATTACGATCTCATAGTCTCCAATTTATTGGTTTTTATAGCCTGCTTCATTTTCAACTGCTGACTGGGAATTTCTTTTTATAATAAGCTTTTTTTTCTTATTGAGTAATTATGRTGTGTTGCATGGGAATGGGCCAGGCTTTTTGAAAAAGTCTTCATTTTTTGAAAGATTGGAAAGCATTTAGAAGTTGACTAAAGATCTTCTTTGACATTTTCAGAATGAAAGCAGAAAWTTTTTTTTATGTTTGCACTTAGTTTCCTCCTGTGATGCTCAGTCATTTTTGTTTCAAAGAATATAAAGGTCAAACCACAATGCTGTGATTTAAAACTAAATGTTTGAAATTATTAAGTTGCAACCAAACAAGCAGTTTATGAAAAAAATTATAGGTCCTCCATTTCATCCCAAGGAAAAAAAAAATCATAGCCTGAACAATGTTTCTTATTTGGGAAAATACATTTTTTCACCATGTTTTTTTAACTTTCATATTCASTTTTGTCCAAATCTATTATATTTGCTTTCTTTTCAAAGAAGAGAAAGACAATGTYTTGAAATTGCCTGGTATCAAAAGTTATTTCATGACAAAATATAAATTTTCCTTTTTCCCCTTAACTATATAATTACTAAACACCCTGCTTTGAAAAATTAAAACAAATACTTCCGTACTTTCTCATGCAGACGGGAAAATGGCTATGGATCGCAGACTTTACTCAGCCTCCTCTTTATTCTGGTCATTTTTAATTAGGAAACTCTTCACTTCTAATAACTAAGTAAAGCTAATATGCTCTAATGCTTTAGTTAAGTAGAGTTGATTGCATCCTATTGGGAATGCTGTACTCTGGGTTATTGGTTTGCCTCTCACAGGGACAGCAGGTCGTACAAGTGTGCTGAATATTACACAATACACAGGCCCAGTTCTGCTTTTGGATATTACAGCAGGTTTGCAAGGCTGAGTACCAAATGAAGCAATAGAGTACCAAGGGGAAATAAAATCAAGCAGCTTTAYATTTCCAGTGACATGAAGAAAGGATTACTCTTGCTCTGTTCTTACTGAAAAGCAATTATTTTGTAACGATGATCACAAATTATCCTCGTAATAATGAATCTTTGCTATGGTTTTAAATAGTTCTAATTTATTACGCATATTTGGCGTATTATTGACAATCATTACCTTGGATGGTATTACYGACCATCCCTGCAGTTTTGTCAAATTAGAAACTGATTTATAACCACAATAGTCACACAGTCACGTGGATGTCTTCTRTAGAACAAACAGATAAAAAGAAAAAAAAATTCCCTAAAGCTATTGGGAGGGAATGGATGTCCTTGAGGACAGGCAAACCTGAGCTATAGATGGGAAAAAGGGAAGGTGAGTCATCCTTAAGGTGCTAAGATGTATCCTGCAGCACAACAGAGAATTGTGGTGTGCAGGGATGTTTCCTGAGCCAAGGAAAATCCCAAGTAAAGACAGATTCTTTGAGAGGGCTTGTAGGGATACAACAAGGAAGAATGGTTTTAAACCAGAAGAGACTAGATTCAGACCATATACAAGGAAGAATTTTTTACAAGAGAGTTGCAAAACTAGAACAGGTTGCCCAGAGTGGTTGTAGATGACTCATCCCTGGAAACATCTAACATTGTGTTGGACAACTCTCCCAGCAACCAGATCTAGTTAACCACGTCCCTGCTCATTGCAGGATTAGATGACCTTTGAAGGTCCCTCCCAACCCAAAACATGCTATGATTCTGTGATTCTATGTGTTTTGCAGCCACAGGTGGTTGTCCCATGTCCCAAAGGTGTCCCAGCTTTTTCAGCTTACGAGATGGTCAGTGAGGTCAGCCAGGGCTCACTATTGAATGGGTGACTCTGTACGGGCAATGAGGGCAGCAGCTGCAATGGACAGCGTGGTATTTGCAAGAGTGGCCTGCAGATCAGTTGTGATCTGCTACTGAAGCACAGGAGATGCTACCAGTTCCCCTTCTCAGTGCTCAGGAGACTAACTTTAAAGTAAACCAAAAACAGTTTTTAAGGGGAATTCTCATTTCACTGCTGCAAGAATCTGGCTGTGTGGCAACAGTGAGTCATCTGGGGAGATCATGACAGGCACAGGTAGGAGCAGGACAACAACTGAGATGACAAACTATGCACTGTGACACTCTGAAATGGCCTCTGAGTGGCTCTCTGAGGGAATTGACAGGCTTCGTGTTACTGTCAGCTCCCTTTGCCCCCTGTTCACAGATGGCAAGCTGACGAGAAGGGAAATAGCTGCACTTATCAAGGCAGTAAAAGATTTATATCAGGAGATGGGATGCCTGCAYGGTGTGGGAAGTCATGGTGTAGAAGCATTAAGTAGTTTTAAGCAGCTGCAATTACATGATCTCAGCTAATTACTGCTGTTATAAATAAAACAGCTGAACAGTAATAAAAYACAAAGAGCTAGGCTCATGTCAAACCCTGCATCAGTGAACACCGTGAAGAAAAGCCATTTTCACTGTCCTTCACAGAGTCTGGAAAGAATAATGTCCCTGTTTTGAGTGGGAATAATGAGTAGAAGTCAGCTCACCATGGARCAGGGACCCTGCTGCTGCCTCTTCATGGTTGGTGGAACCATCACGGGGACAAATGTCCCAAACCTTCAGAGAATGCAGGCCTGATAGGGAGCTTATTTCTTGCTGGAGACAGACCTTGCTGCGTGTCTTGGCTGTTTTCAGGTTTTGGAATCTGAGAAAATCCATATGGGCCTTATGTTTTCTGAGTTCTTATTTTTGATGAAAATCTACTTCATTGACATAACTGTTGATTTGACATAACTGACATAACTGAGAACTCAGTGTCATCCTGACTTTGAAATAATTCTTCTCCTGCTCTGAACATCACCATCCTCATCTCAGTTCCRCCACTGAATTCAACCATTAAAAGGATTCAAATCCAGATCCTTTTCATGCCTACAAGCATGTCCTTATACATCAAAGCTATTCTTCAGAGACACAATACAATAAAAAATTAGAAAAATAAATGAATAAAACTGCTTGTTCTTCAGACTCTAGCCTGAAGCGTCAAATTTCCTGTCTTTGCCAAACATATCTCCAAATTACTTTTTTTTCCCAAACCTCAATGTCCTACGGAGTTTTATAATTTACTCGGAATAGATATTTGGTATATGTTCTAATATGAACAAGTCATGGGAAAATGTACCAGGAGCAAAATATAGATAACATAAGGACATTTTACCTACTCCCTACACAACAGCACCTTTCAGGATCAGCAAGCSTGGCCCATTTGCCTGTTATCATCTGCTGCTGTTTTGCTGATATGAAGATTTTCTCTTTTCTCAGTAACTTTCTCAATGAAAATAGAGCAAAACCTCATATGCACATCAGGATCATACTCATCCTGCTTTCTTTCTTCACCTTTTTCACGGGCAGTAGGTATGCCACGGGCAGCAATAAATCCTCTCTTACACAAATTCAGAGACAACACCACTCTGCAGAGACACCACAGCAGTATGAAGAGAGCAAGTGATACATTTTACAAGCTGGTTGCACAGAGAGAGTGTTATGTGCAGACAAATTATTTAATAAAATAAATGCATAATGGCTGTAAAGCAGTTTCTGAAGATACTTAGAAGTGTGCTCTCTGAAAATGTTAGTGTAATCCTAAGGGTGCTTGAAATAATACTTTTATAAAAATTGCAAAAGTGCTGTTTATAAACTGATTTGTAGAGTATTAGCTGTACTTTGTCACACGATTGGAAGATGATCAGCTTTAAGGCACAGATAGAAGCCTCAGTGATCTTTCTGAGAGTTTACTCAATACCACATCACGTTTACCACTCAATTATTTGGATGAAGAAACTTTAAGTACTCCTCATATGAACCCTCATGCTGGAAATATGGGACAGTGGCATACTTATAGTTCCGCTACCATAATCAATATTAGCATGGCCACGTCCCAGTATTAGGATAGGGGCTCACTGCTTTGTAGCCAACACAGGAACTGTGCCCTAGTGATTCACAGTTTCCTCCAATTTCAAGCATTTTGCTGTCACGATGGTACATGGAGACACGTCATGACGCATGAAAGACACAACGTGTTTATAAAGTTATGCAAAACAAAACAACAACAACAATGTTGGGAGGCAATAGCTTCCTGTGTATCTCCATGGCTGGCTTTCATCCTCCTTTCGCTGTCCTTCTGATTTCCTCTTGGCCCTGCTACTTCCAGCAGGCAGCTATYACTTATCAGGAAATCATATGATGTTTTGGGTTGGAAGAGACATTTAAAGATCATCTAGTCCTGCAATGAGCAGGGGCATCATCGACTGGATCTGGTTGATCAGAGCCCTGTCCAACATAACACTGAATATTTCCAGGGGTGAGCCACCTACAATCTTTCTGAGCAACCTGTTCCAGTCTTTCRACACCCTTATTGTAAAAAAATTCTTCCTTATATATAGCCTCAATCTATTTTGTTCTAGCTTTAAACCATTCTTCCCTGTCCTACAGGGCCTCTTAAAAAATCTACCCCTATATTTCTTATAAGTTTCTTTAAGTTGCAATAAGGTATTCCTGGAGCCTTCCCTTCCCCAGGCTGAACCCCAACTCTCCCACTGCCTTTCCTTAGAGGAGAGGCGTTCCATTCCTCTTGCATGGCCTCTCATCCCTGTCATGATGGGAGAGTTTTGGGATGGAGATGGATGTTTACGAGGGAGTGAGACAGACCCTTGCTTTCAGCCATAAAGYCTTCAAAGCCTGAAATATGCACCAAAGTATTAGAATATCACAGCACATGGTGATACTATGAAAGTATTTCCAGAGTTGGTTTCCTCGGAAACTTTGTATAAATCTGGGAAGGGCAGGAAACGGCTTTTATCTGCCATTAAAGGGAATTTAATACCTTCTCTTAGGAGAGATTTTTCTATTGATGGCTGGCCACACTTCCATGCTTTGTTGCTTTAACTCCTGGATTGTTGCTTAGACCAATGCAAGAGGAAGCACAAAYAGCATCAAATTCAGGTAGGGTTGAAAGTCTGCTTGGTGATGATAGAAATTACTGTACAGAGTGCTGGTTGTTTTGCACAGTCCTTTAACCCTGAATGAAAACAAACCAACCAAAAAAACACCCCCAAAACCAGCCTAGTCTGTTCACCTTGCCACTCAGCTGTGTGTCAGACTTTATCTACTGACTCCTATAGCAAAATCATGACTTCAGTTAAATTAATGAGAAAGTTCCATGTACCCATTAAAATTTAAGATTTGTCTCCGGAAGTTTCCTGACCTAAGTGCTGGTTTCAAAGTCTGTTAAACAAAGTGCTGGTTTTTCATTGCTTCAGATGTTTTAATGCCCAGAGAGACTATTCTTCAACTTCTATCGGATCTCCAAAGCCAAAACACCATAATTTCTTTCTGGAATCCTTTTAAATTTTGGAACTGGAAACTACTTTTAGGCTGGATTTACAAGCTTCAGTGAATGCACCAGTTTGTGGCTTGTTGCAAAAATTAACCAGTCATCTTCACAAACAGTTGCCCAGGTGGAATGAAAACCTCTAGAGATACACATTTAGCTTACTGAACTGGTGCTGGATGAAAAGACTGATAGATACAYGGTGTTTTCCTGGATCCAAGTTATTACTTGGATATAGTCAGTGTGTTTGACTGAAGTAGTTTACTGCAGCATTCTCAGGCATGATGACAACCCATCAGCTTTGCCACTGCTAGTTAGCTTCATTCCAGCATCAGTAGTGATTTTGTTAGCAGGGGACTTCTCAAAGCTTTGCCAAATGGCTTGCTTTGGATGCTCATACCTTAGAAGCAGTTTAATTTAAATAAAAGTGGGCATAATAAGTTAAGTAAAAAAAATCAACTAAAATTAATTGCTCAAGTGATGTATGAAAATAATGTGGCAGAAAATCAAACTGTACTTTCCTCTCTTTGCCTTTATATTGATTTCAAGGAAAAGCAGCAGTTTGTTTTCCTGGCTTTCTTGCTCATAACTTCTCAATTTTACTCAATGATTATAACCTTGTTCCATTGCAAACAGAGTTATTTTATACAYGGAAAATTYAAACACATACAGATTTCTCCCAACACTTACCTTTTATTTGAGAACCCACTTTTTCTGTGCTAATAAATCCAAAGTATTTTTGCCAATCGCTAGCTCTAATGCACAAAAGAGCACATAGTCTTTACCTGTAGTGCCTACATCAAAGAAAATATTTGCCTGGCATCTCACAAAAACCTAAATGACTCATCAGCAAATGTCTAGCCTTGTGTCAGTCTGCCATCAGTAGTTGCACTGATCCTGAAATAGGAGGGACAAGAGATTGCTCATGTCCTTGCTGGTAGGAAAAAGCAGAGCATTCAAAGGACTCACATGGAAAGGAATATGTTCAATCAGCCTTAGTTCTCTAAAGAACTGGAACCGAACCCAGAAATATATACAAAATTATGCTCTCTTCTGTCTAGTTGCTTCATCTCTGAATGCTTTGTTGGACCATTTGCAATAGTGGCAGGCAGCTTTAATTAAGATATTAATTTTACTTGTTCTAWTTATTGGTTTCTAACTATTGGGTTTTTTTCCCTGATTCCATTCATTCTTGTATTTGATTGTTTCCCGCAATGTAGTCAAACAATAAATCCCTGCTACAAAAGCAGCTTTGGCTGGCTAAGTAAATTTTCTGTTTTTCTGTATCAGGTGGATGTCCTACAGGCTCAATCCTTCTTTAACCGTCATGCCAACAGTTTGCCACCAGTACGTTAATTAAGGGGATGGAGTTTTCCCTCATGAATTGGAAAGACTTTAGGATACCTCTCCAGGAACATGTCCAGAGAGCTTTTTAATATCTTGAAGGATGGTGCCTCCAAAATGTTGAAGTCCAAAGTGCAGGGAATATTTCTCTGCCTGTTTTGGGGGGTTCTACTCCCCCTGGACAACCCTGTCATTGACCTTCGTCCATGGAGAAAATTACCTACCCTCTGGGAAGAAGCAGAATCTACACTGRTGTGAATTAGGTGATAGAACATTATATAAGATTGTCACAGGGTGAAAATTTAGAGGTGCTGGGTTTGTTAATATAGCAAAATAGATAAGAAACAAAACCTTCAAAATGGAGGACTGTTGTTGTTTTAGGCCTTCTTCTTTCTTCTTTCTCTACTCCATTTTCTGCGGCAAAAGTGGATTGAGGAGATTGGGTGAAAAATGCCACAGTTCCTTTCATGTGACAGAATGATTTATTGACATTGGTAGAAAAGTAAAAATATCTTTCGTTTCGGGCTTTCATTGGGTAATTTACCTTTAAAAGAACAGTGTTATCTTGATAACTCGGCTTCTCCCTTGCGCTTTCTAAGAGAAGTCATCTTGTGCCTTGGCTCCTTTACTGATAAGACTTAATAAACAACTATCTGAGAGCAAAAGCGTGGAAAAGTCCCGTTCATCTGCAGAGCCCAGGCAAGGGCTCGGGGAATCCTCCCCCATCAGGGGAGGCTCAATTAAGACACGGCAAAGTGTCACAAAACTTCCCTGGACATCCTGTCCCAGTGCTTGGTCACCCCCACAGCGAAAAAATTAATGAGTTTTCCCTGAATCTTCTCTCCTCAAGGCTGAACACTCACAGCTCTCTCAGTCTTTCTTCATAGGAGATATACTCCAGTCCCTCAATCATTTGAAAGTCCCTTTGTTGGATTCTCCCCAGTGTGCCCATGTCTCTCCCGTGCTGGGGAGCCCACAACTGGACACAGCACTCCAGGTGTGTGGGGAAGGACCAGCCCATGTGACATKCTGGCAGCACTCCTCCTAACTGAGCCCAGAAGATTGCTGGGCTTCTTTGCCCACAGAGGCCTTTTGCTGGTTCTCATCAACACAGAGTCCGCCTGTACACCAAGGACCTTTTCTGCCAAGATGCTTTCCAGCTCRTCAGCCCCCACAGTCTTTGTGTATCTCCCGTGACTGGAGATCCTTCTGACTCTACTCRTTTTACAACCATTTAAACAAATCATTGCGCTCGCATCGGGAATAATCTCTTCCACCAAAATTTTCCAGCCTACTCACTCACATTGTCTGCATTACTGTTCTGATTAAATAAGAACAATCATCTGAATAAGTTTCTCCCTCTCCTAAAAGCATATCTGTTCAGGCATCCTTTTAAATTTTTTTTTTCTGGAATAATTATCTTTGATTTATGTTTTTCAGTGAGGAATTGTTGGTGTGATGATAATGAACAGTTTGTATTTCTGAAGAGGTTGGATGTATTCTTAAACTATTTATGTCTTCATCATATAACCCTAAAAAGCAAATAAGCAAGCCAAAACCTGAAGAAYAGAGAAKAATCTTCTGTAAAGCAAGTTCTAARGGAGTTTYCCAGGGACAMAAMTGAATTTGTGAAAGGCCAYTATTTGGTTGTTCACAAGKAAAATTTTATGTCCAGCTGTATATTTAGCAGCTTCCTCTTTTTAAAATGTCTTTAAGTAATGCTAATATKCACTTAATGCAAAAAATGATGATGAAGACTTTAAACCACAGGATCGTATAAATGCACATTGAAGCACAAACCTGGTGTCCAAAATTACTGTGTTCAAGAGCTCCTCTCCTAGCAATTCTCGTATTGAGAACGGAACAAGTACTTTGTCACTAATGTTTTATCCCATGCACTCACTAATGGACCGCTGAAGTGTTCTCTAACCTATATAGATTTACTCCAACCATGATTGCTTGAAATCTGGAGCAATGTGCATCTATGTCACACTCTTTATTTGAAACATTTTTACCTTATCACCCAGGAAACACATTTGGGCGTTTTTGGTAAAAGACTGTGTTGCAGTTGAAGGATTTTTCATAGTTAATCTCTGGTGAATCATGAGATTTTAAACAAGGAGTTTAATCCATGCTAATTCAGTGTGGTGTTTGTCATGATCTCATGATAGGTCTGTATAACAGACTTATAGCTAATCTATAACTATTTGTCTCAGTCTTGAAAGTAGATGYTACCCCTTTATCACTGATGGTCAGGCAGGATCTTAATATAATCTTAAGAAAACATTTTAAGAATTTTTTAATTTTTCATACTTCAAAACAAGGCTACAGAACCAGTACTGCACAAGTATTCATGTTTTTAGACACCACTCTCATCATCCTTGCACAGTGCTAATTTCCTCCACTTAGACTGCAGACTGTGTAGCTGYGCTGGCTTTGGCTGGGGTAGAGTTAATTTTCTTCACAGTGGCTGGCATGGGGCTTTATTTTGGATTTGTGCTGAGCACAGGGTTAATATAGAGATGTTCTTGTTATTGATGAGCAGAGCTTGCACGGAGCCAACGTCATTTCCATGGCAGGGAATTTGGGGGTGCATGGGATGCTGGCAAGAGACACAGCCAAGACAGGTGACCTCAACTGACTAAAGAGATATTCCAGACCATGTGACATCATGCTTAGTATTTAAAGTGGGGGTAAGAAGGAGGAAGAGGGGGAATATTTGGAGTGGTGGTGTTTGTCTTCCCAAGTAACTGTTAGACGYGATGGGGCCCTGCTCTCCTGAAGACGGCTGAACACCTTCCTGCCCATGAAAACAGTGAATGAATTCCTTGTTTCATTTTACTTGTRTGCACAGCTTTTTCTTTTCCTATTAAACTGCTTTTTTCTCAACCCACAAGTTTTCCAGCTTTTACCCTTCCGATTTTTGCCCCCATCCCACTGCAGGGGGAGTGAGCGACTGGCTGCGTGAGGCTCAGCTGCTGTCTGGGGTTAAACCACAACAGTAGCAAATTTAAATTACAAACAAAACAAAGTGTTCATGAAAATTGCATTAACTGCATAAACTGAAAATACAGAAATTGAAAATATGATTTATGGAAATTTTGGAATTGCAAGTGCTTTTCAAATTAAGCCACTAACTGTAATGTAAACACTGTTTCCAAAGAAACATTCTTTCATTGTAGCATAAAAAGTGTTGTATAGCTACTGTGTAAAAGGTTTTATTTCTCCTTAAAACAGGAAATAGAGCTGATACGGCTGGAGAACCCTCAGCAAGGAATCAACCACCTGACATTCAATGTGTTTCATGGCTTGTGATTTCTTCTTTTTGGGATAGAACTGTCAATTTTTCCATGTTGTGCTYTACCCAATTTTGTTAGTTTTGTTAGTAAACATCAAATTATTTTCAGTGGGTTTTTTTTAAAGATTATTCTAAAGAAATCTCTTCATAACCACTGAAGGACCCCTCCTCTAGAAGTGGTTGTGACCTCTTATRTGCTGAGGTGTAGACTTGCTGCTGGGCCTCTGCCCACAGAGATTTTGACACTGTACAGAAAAATGCCGTCTTCTTGGACTTCACCCCATGAGGAGAAGACCCCCTAGAATCCCAAATAATGGGCCATATGAAGTCGCCAAGTTAAGCAATTATGGTAGTTCTCCAAACTGGTCTCAGTCACCAGTTTTAATAAACATTTCAGCTCCTACCCTTGCTGGAAAGGAAGAATGCTTTCTGATGAATTCTCCTGTCTAGACAGGAAAAGTTCTAAGCTGCTTTCTACTGAAGTTCAATAATTGTCTTAATTAATTAATCTTCATATCAAAATGTATGTCGAAAAGGTTCTGACAGTATGGTACTCCCTTGTGCTGGAATGGTTTGAATGTGAAGGAAGACAAGACACACACTTGCATGTATAATGTATGTTTTTGGAAGATTAGTGTACAAAAACTCTACAAAAAATGCATGCCTGAGTAAAGACATGAATTAATATGCATGATGTGGCAACTGCAGATATCTGTGAGTAAGGCTAGATGATGGACGACACTCCTTCTGGGGAAAMAGAACTGAGGGAGCAGAACACAAACTCTTAAATTGCAATGAGATCCGCATTGCTAAATCACAAAAGATCGATATGTTTGCACAATTACAGATAGCTGCTTTTCAATATCTTTTCCCAACTTTTTCTTGGCAATTATAAAGCTTCTTGGATGTGGAGATTAAGTGTGATGATCATCTTATAGTAATCAATTTGCTTTTAATATCTGAACAGGATTTACAGACTGAATGTAATCTGAGCATTTTAAAGCTTTTCCCTTGGAACATGCTGTCATTACATTCATTAAAATATCTCCTGTGGAGTCAGCTTTTATCAAGTAAATTATAGGCCTTATCATCCATTTGGCATTTTACAACTTTTGATCATACATTTCTCCATGTCAGAAAAAATTTATAGGTATTATATAAGATTGTGCTTCACCAATCTGCTGTTTGATAAAATAGATTGAGTGTAGCACCAGGGAAAAATAAATTGTGCTCAAGCTAAAGAAAAGATWGGTGTAGATTTTTAAAATTCCATAGTGATCCTAGAAAACAGTACACACTGTCTGCTTTCTAGTTGCCCAAGAGCAACAGAATAAAGGTTTGTGAAGAGCTTGTGTAGGTGTGCGACGAGAAAAACTACTCGAGATTTTGCTCGTCTTTGAAAATCTTTGTTGCTTATGATAAATTTGTCTGTGCTGAAGACAAAGTGAACTCCTCCACCCTTTTCTGCAAACTGGTGATACCATTGTAGCTGAAYTCACAAACCTGTCTCAACAGTCTTTCACTTAATAATCTTTTCCCCTCAGATTGTTTTTTCCAGCCATCAACTGAGATCTTTGTGATATTTGACCTTATATGAACACACCTAGGAATGCCTTCCCTTTGCTATCTTGAAAATCAGACAGAATCTTGAATATTTCCTTAAAAATTTTCCATGGTCAAATTTAGATTGGTTGACACTACATCCTACTAAAGCCTGAGAATATACCGTATGTAACAGTACCACTCACACCTGAGTAGCAGTTTGCATTTATGGATGAATAAAATGTAGGATTTAGTCWCTGCACTGTAAGAAAGGACAAATTCTTATATTTGTTTATTTTGCTACATTAATGTATATGTTCACTATTTATGAGAGTCGGGATTACAACTGAGAATGATTTCTTGTTATGTGACCAAAACCCATTGTGTACAGGTGARGCATAAGCTTACTGAATCACATAACCTCTGGCAATTCTATTTCACAAATAAGCATTTAATAGGGAGTGAGAGAAAATGAGGTATTACACGATGATGTGAAGTCTAACCTCACAGCACTGACTTCTGTATACAGTGAAACATGAATTGTAGTGTTATTTCATTTCTCACTATCAGATTGCCAAGAGATGGAGTATTGTCACTAAAACCTATTTGGAGTTAGCTGCTGGGTTATGTGAAACCGAAAACCAGTGTTCTGTGAGAATGCAGCACAGAGATGTTATTTTCTTTCTTCTCTGACTTTTCTCAGACAACATTAGGACAATTGTAGCACTCCTGTTTCCCCCATAGTCCATCTACTCCCACCAGGAATAGGAAATATTTTTATGTTAGCCTCCATGTTAAGTATACAGCACCAAGTGAGAGGTACAAAGCAGGTGAACAGAWGGCAGCTGCAGAAGCAGCAAATTAACTCCAAAGAGTATGGATCCCGTTTTCATGTAAATTTTTCTATTAATAATGAATGAAGAAAAAAATCATAATTTATATAAAARGTCTCTAAATATTTTTCTTCCTTGAGATGCTGGAAACTCTTCAGTGCTTAATGCCTCCAAATCTGGGYATCAGAGTATTACATATATCCACATGTATTTATAACACCCATAACACAGGAATTGATCCTTCTGATGGCAGTGTGCTTTCATATAATTTGCTGAGACAGGCACAAAAACATGCTAGATTGCAAACAATGCTTTGAAGACTCAATAATTGACTATTAAGTCTAGGATTAACCAAAAGGAGATCATAACACAGCATGAAAACATACTCTGAGGGATTGCAAAGATATATGAAGATGTAGTTTTTAAACAGCTTTGACAATTTTCTGGACCAGTTCTGCCATCCTTAGTCACGACAAAGTAGTATTTGATTCCACTACTAGCCTTGATCTGACAAGTGGGGCTCTTTGCAAATTAAGGGACCACTCAGAAYGAGGCAACGTGGCAAAACTGGATTCCTGCTTTGCTGTGTTCATGCRTTCACATGCTTATCCATAGTTACATGGAGAAATAATTTGTTGCTACTGATTTCATGATGCAAAAATACAATATGAGTGTATTTTTCTGAGTGTTTTTTTCAAGAATCTGCTTTTTCCTCTAGGGTATCTCTGCATCATGAGCAAAAGGATTGCAGTCTGATTAGGTATTCATGTGATCTTCTTCAGTTTGGTGTTTAAGGACTGAATAAGTATAAATTCTTTGGAAAGAAAGGAGTACTGTGCACACATRATAGCCAAGCATCTGAGGCACATACTAGATGGATGATTTGAAGAATAAAAGAAGTTGAGGTAAGGGGTGAGGCTAGTGCCCTAGAATCCAAGTGGAGGCAATTTTCTCTTCAGCTAGAGTCAGTTTTTATTGTCGTTCTCCATATTAAGGAGGACTTCAATGTCTTTCTGGTAGTTACAGCTTTGCTCTGAAATCCATGAATTTGTAAATTAYCTTGATTTCTCTTTTGTAGTTTATTCTGAAAACTAATTTTGACAATCTAATGCTCTTTCCATTGAGCTTTCACTCTAGGCCATCTTATCAGGCAGAWTTTCTTAATAAATATATTTATTCATATGTTTTGATCAAATAGTTCCTTTGAAGGTGCAGGAAAGATTTTTAAGTATGAGAGGAGATAAAGTGAGAAAAGAAGTGTCACACTTGAGGAAGGTGCACAAGTGTGTTACTTTGACTATTTTCACTTAGAAGACCACTTAAAATGAATACAGTGCAACATGCCATGAAAAAAAAAAGAAAGGCGCTTTGACAAATATTCTGTGTATAGTTGCATGAAAATATGGGGAAAAAATTTTAAAAGWTTGGATTACTTAGACAACCTGACATTGTCTAAGTCAATTTTAATAAATATTAGTGTGAAATACATGACACATARTTCTGTTAAACACAACCAGGTGATTATTCATTCTGCCATTCACATTCTGGAGGATGGCAAACAGCCTCTTCAGAGTCTGCAGATCTTCTTGAAATCCATCTGCAGACYTCTGAAGATATCTGGATACTTAAAAAGTACCAAAACCATGTTACACACTTGTTCAGTCACTCCCAAAATATTCTGGCTGTGCTGTACATACCTCAGATTCTTTTCCTTCGTCAAATACCTCTCTGTCYTCCAAAACTCATGCAACTTCAAACTGCTGCTTGGACTCCTTATGAAAAACACTTGAGTCATCCTGTCAGGAGCCAGGACCAGCACAGCATRATTTCACATCATCCGAGTGGCTCTGCAGCTGGTGAGCAAACGCCTTGTCAAAGAGGACAGTCTGCAGGTTGTTTACAAGCCAGTGTTTATCAGACAGATCAGACCAGTGCACAACTCCAGGCAAGTCCTGATTTGTTTCTGAATAATTTACYCTGAAAATAGATGCTATGCTTAATGAATTACAAAGAGAATGGATTCCATGCTAAGCCTGGTAGCRCGGCTAATTCACTCTCAGTGTTTTGACAGATGCTGTTGTAAAGTATCACTGAGGTTTTCTCTGGGCTAATACATAGCCACTGGAGGGGTGTCACCCAGATAATTCAAATTACCTTCTTTTATTGCAGAATGTCTTGAACAGGGTTTACTAACAGTGCCCTGCCAGACATTTAATCAACATGTGCCGACCAGAACTAGGTGTTTAAAATGGTCAGTCCTGAAAAGGGGTAATTATCCTGCTGAGCTATGAGCATGTCATCATGGCACACACCCTCTCTCTTCTGGGTAGAGAAATGAGACCTCCAAAGGATCTTTAAGCATCATTAAGTCCAATTACATTCTTAATAGCACAGGCTGTTAAAAGACTCTCTTATTAAGCTTTTCCCCGTTTCCTCATCCACACAAGGATGTGTTATGTCCCAGTTCTCCAGGTCCAAAACAGGTTGTTTTTGTACATGGGTGGAGAAGTAAAGGGTTTTTTGCATAATACATGGTTATATCAGTTTATTAATTATTAAAGTGTATTAATACTTAAAATGGCATTTACATCAGTAAGCAAGCTGAATAATTAAAAAAATTTAAACTTAGGCTCCTAAGAAGCAGTAACTTTGACAATAAGTTATATGATAAACATTTTTATTTTTTATTTATAAAGTGATGATAATTAAAATGAGCAAATTTTAATGGCACGGTGTAAGACATGGCCTACAGTAATTTTTTTTCTAAGTAAATTTGAATGTGATGACAGCATTTGTAAAGTAGTAAAATTGCATTAGGTCTCTGTCATTAATGACCCAGACAGATGTAGGTTGAATTTTTATCAATGGCAGACTGAAATTTGAATTACTTCCATAACCACAGAGTCTAGACAATAATAGTACTGTAAGCAGGACCTTACATTTATCAGATGTCTTCTGCGTGGCACAGAGTGGTACAGAAGTGGCACAATTACCTTGTTGTGAATCCAAAGCCAGGCTGAGCTGCTTTTGCAAACTTCAGCTAGTTACACTCCTGGGCTTTAGAGGAAGTCCAAGATGGGATGAATAAGTATGGGAAGAAGAGCAAGAGATGATGTAAAGGCCTGAGGAGAAGAGACCATGTTGAATATTTTTTCTTTAACAGTAAAAGAGAAACTTGTATAGGACACTTGTGACTGGAACAATTGGTGTGCTCAATGGAATTTGTATCAACACTCCTCTCTCTCTCTAGAGAGTGCTCACTTTTATTCCGTTGTGCTTGGGAGTTAGCAGGATGGTTGCCAGTATCACCGCAGTGACCTGAAAGGTGAAGAGTTCCTCTGCTCTGTGCCATTAAGGAGGGAGCTGATGTTGGTCTGAACACGACGGCTTCAAGCTGTGGATGTTTGCTGGGAACCTGCCAGACTTCTCTGCTGGCTTTTTCTCTGTCACACTGGCTGTGTGCTGACAGAGAAGTTCCAGGCCAACAACCTGATATTTACTTCAACCTTCATGTCAGATGCCAAATGTCAGCTTCAGTGGAATCTGCTCTAGAGGTCCTCATGGTATTGATAATGTTCTTTTTGCCCCTCTGCTCCTCTCTGGTGAGACCCCACCTGCAGTGCTGCATTCAAGTCTGGGGTCCCCAGCACAGGAAGGTCATGGACCTGTTGGAGCAAGTCCRTAGGATGGCCACCAACATGATTTGAGGAATGGAGCACCTCTCCCACAAGGAAAGGCTGAGAGAATTGAGTTTGTTCTTTCTGGAGAAGGGAAGGCTTTGGGGTGACCTAACTGTGACCTTCCAGTACCTCAGGGAGCCTACAAGGAAGAAGGAGAAGGACTTGTTACAAGAGCATGCAGTGATAAGACAAGGGGGAATGGCTTCAGACTGAAAGAGAGTAAGTTTAGGTTAGATACTAGGAAAAAATGCTTTGCTGTGAGGGTGACGAAGCACTGCAACAGGTTGCCCAGAGAATCTGTGGATGCCCCATTCCTGGAACTGTTTAAGGCCAGTTTGGGTAAAATCCTGAGCAACCTGGTCTGGTGGGAGTTGTCCCTGTCCATGGCAGCAGGAGTGGAACAGGATGATCTTTAAGGTCCTTTCCAAACCAGGCCATTCTGTGATTCTGTGGTTCTGTACCTGGATCCCAATGGGAACACATCCTGATGGGAGAAAGGTTGTACTCACCTCATTTCTTCCAAACCAAACAGGCAAACGCAACTAGTTTCCACTTGGAGCTGGGCTCCTCTGGGACATGGAGTCACTCCCTGTTAGTGCAGCTCTGACAAAAGTGAGCTCCTCTGTTGCTTCCAGCCTTCGGTTTGCATTTTTTTCTCTTGGAGTTTAGGAGTTTAACTCAATGTGAGATAGACTGAAATTTCCAGCAATTAAAGGCATTCCTGAACACACAAGGCTACCCCCTTAAGGCGATGAGACAACTTCTTGAGGCAGACTAAATTATTGCCACCATTCCTAGGAGGCAAGATGCTTTAATGGGGGGGAGTGGAGGGGGGAAAAGTACTGTACAATATTCTCCCAGAAGAAAAAAAAGTAATACTCTGCACAGTTTTTATGGCTTTTCCAAAGTGTATATAGATGACATATTACCTGGATGATCTTTCAAGAATACTAAAAGATTATGTGCAGAATTATGAGTTTTCAGGTTCTTTTGGCTTCGCATTATCAAAGACACATCAATTGCATGACAGCCAGGGTGAAAATTACTGTTTTATTGCTGCCTTTAAATCTCTCATCTTTCTCATGGAGGCATTTGATCATTTGAGGCCAACTGTATGCAGTATGTTTGAAAAATGTATTCCTTTACACGTGGTAATGAAGATCACAAGATCACACTGACTGTGTTTAACTGTCCTTGTGTACATATTAAAACCTGAGAAATATTTCTATTTATCAAAAGAGACATAATTCTTAAAGCATGTATGCACAGTAGGGTGCAATTAGATACAAGCTACAATTAACAAAGTGAAAAAGAGAGAGAATTATTATTAAAGGTTTTTAGGAGATATTTCTGGAGAAAATCTGTCATGTAAATGAAAAACGAAAAGAAAAACAACTTGCATAAAGGGTAGGGGAACAATCTCTATCTATTGGATGAAGCAAAGAGTAGAAACAAATGAAGGTGAAAGAAGAATAAATTTTATTTCTGTTTTAAGAAGGGACATAATTTTRTGTAGATTTTTACATGGTGTTTCTGAGTTCTCCAGTACAGTCATATCAATGCAGGCAAAGTAAGGTTCTTTCTCACTATACCAGTATTTAAATTGAAGCCAAGTTAATTTTATGTATTAATTTTTCCTAGTTAACTTGAGCTAATATCAAAATACATTCCCTTTTTCTATGCTGATGGTATTCATGCTATCTACTCCAAAGGCATCTGAGACACCTGCATCACAACTTGAGTTGCTTAAGAAAAAGTGATGTAGGCATTTATGAAACTCGGGACACCTGAATCTGAAATCTGTGCCACGCTGTGACGCTGGTGTCTTCATTCTGAGTCCTTTTATTTCTTGGGTATTGTCAAACCTGCCTGAAGAGTGTCAGTTAGCAGGCTTGGCTCCAGAAGGTGCTTCCTCAGGAGGAGGATAAGGTGGTAACTTTGAAGGAAACCTCAGACAAGTAATGGAATGCTTTGCACCTGGGTACCTCAGCTTGTTGTCTAACCCACATGTGAGCAGTGTTTCAGAAGGGACAGTAATGACCAGCAGGGTGGGCACCACTGGGATTGTGTGAGGAATAGATTTAGCAGTGGTCTCATTATTTGAATTTCTTGCTTTGACACGTGCTTGCCACATTTTGGACTTGGGCAGCTTTGCAATTGGAGAAGAAATACCTGTTAGAGAGTTCAAAGAAAGTTATTTTATATTTCTCAGGGCTGATATCAAATGGCTTCTAACTACGGCCTTGAGCTGTTCTTTATGTGATTTTCCCTAAAAGGACTCTTAGACATTTTAAACCTAGCATTGGTTACTACTGTCAAGACTTGCCTGAGGAGCTGTACCCAAAATAAAACGTTACCTCATAGCAGGGATGTGCAAATCAGTGTTCAGAAAATGCTTGCAGTACTCTCTATGAGGGGACTGGTGTGAGCCTGAAGTATTATTGATATTCTCTCTACAGAGGGCTTTGCACCCTTGACAATTATTGATTGTTGATGTCTGGTCTGGCTCTTCCAGTTTTGCATTTTTGTCTCTCACTCTTCTTTTTATAGCATCCTGTTTAGAATGCCATTAGCCCAGACTCTAAATGACTGATCATTTACATGCATTTCAAAGCACAGGCTTTGTTTCCTACCTGGGAACACGGTGTATATCATTGGATACCTTCTGTAACACATCAGCACTATATTACACCATCTTTCATTTGAATAAATCAGCCCTCAGATTATCCAGGAACAAAGCTGGCATCTGGAATTTATCTTCTGTGAGCCCTCTTAAGAGTGAGGAGGAAATGGTAGGAACATTTAGGAGGCTAAGTGGGGAAGAAACAGCATGAACAAGTGAATCTAGTGACTTACTTGTTTCTCCCTCTGAACAACAGTCCTAAATACATGTTTTTAAAAGAAATTTGGCCTATGAAATGAATCCTTTGCCCATTAGAGCAGTCACTAATAAATAATGCCTGAGCACACACCACTTGCAGGTCCCTGTTACCTGCTTGCTGCTACTCATGTAATGGCCATGTTTGCTGAAGTTTTAACATATACCTCAACTGACATCCTAAATAGTGGACATCAGACTCTGCTGAAGTCCTGCCAAAATCAGTAGGTACTGGTGGAGTTAAGATACCTTTGTTACACTTCAGCACGTGCATAGTTTTAAGCATGTGAATTAAACCACCGATCTTAAAGGGATCAAAAATGGCAGAGAAAGTTTTCTAGCTGATAAGTAGATTACAAAGGAAGGCTSATTTTAGAGTTAGTTCAGGAAAACAAGTAATTCTGGGGTATGGGTATGACAAACTCTAATTAGCATCTGTGAGGAATTAGAGGAGACTTGTAGAATARCAGTTCATGCACTGTTCATACTTTAAATAGCAATTTGGTCTGAGTGTAATTATAAATAAGCTTTTGCTTCTCATTAATTTTCTACTTGATTACTTAAGCTATTGTTCAAGTGCAGAGCAGAAAGAAAGCATTAGAAGCTGTTTACACCCTGCAAATGATAACAGAAATTATAAAGGAAATGTATAGTAATGAATAAAAGGACATCGATCCATGTGTAAAAAGTGTTGTGCCAGAACGAGATTAAATTGTGCTGATCATTTTAATGCATCACCAGGAATAAATAAGTAAACCACTGAGCAGAGTGGCACAACTTCTTACTGATGTTTTTGCAAGTATTTTTTTTCTGTCTGCCATGTCTTTTTCATCTATAATACTTGCTAAAGTGCCTCTTTTGCAAATATCTCCTTTAGCCTTGGTAATAACGAATTATGTAAAACTGCTAAATATATAATTATTGAACCTCTTATGTGAAAGTATTTAAACATACTTTAAATCCAAAGAAGATTTTTTTTTTCTTGCAAACTTTGAAGATAAACCTTTGAAACAGCTCACAAATTATGAGATTTCTCATTAGTCCTTACTGTTGCCTCAGTACATGGAGGAGGACCAAAGTGTTTATTCTACCTCTTTTGTCAGCTACAAATTCTGACCCAAAGTAGCAGAGACTCTCACTAAGCCCCATTAACATATTAATTTGCACATGCCTTGGGATGCAAATGAAGAAAAACTTGTGTGATATAATGCATACGTGACCAAAATCACCAAACCCCACATTTCCGATGACAGAGCATCCRCAGCTTGCCTGGGCAACCTCTTCCAGTGTCTCACCACATTGTAAAGAATTTCCATGTTATAGCCAATGTAAACCTGCCCTCTTTCAGTTTAAAACCACTGGTCCTTGTTCTGTCATTACAGGCCCTGGTAATTGTATTTCTTATAAGCCCCCTTTAAATATTGACAGGACACAATAAGGAGTCCTCAGAGCCTTCTCTTCTGCAGCCTGAACAACCCCAACTCTCTCAGCCTTTCTTCATAGGAGCTGTTGGTTTTGACTTCAGGTCTGATGTTTTCTGGATGTTTCTGGGTTGTGTGATTTTTTCGATGGCCAGGTGGAGATTTTGAAAATCAGAGGGCTTTTAAGGAAATAAAATTTGTTGCYGAAATTATAAGGGCATTCCATTATTCTGAAATATTATGGCCCAGTTAGCTCCTATGCAGGATAGCATATATTTCCATCTCATGTTTATCAAAAGCCATTGGAATAATGCCTGTGAAATATGCCTAGATCGACTAAGAAAATGAAGCCAGTCATGACTCATGATAGCATCGCCGGCACTGTGGTTCTCAGGGCTGAATCTTGTCGTGCCTAGAGTTTTAAAATGGCTAAAAAAATGATTGAGTACAAAGCCATATCCTCTTAGGGATAAAATGTATGAGTGCATTTTAGCATGTAAGACTTTTTAAGTAGTTATTTATTTTTAACTCAGCACAAAAGCCTGACAGCCCACCTCTTTTATGTAGCATATCTCCTGTTATATCTCAGAGATAACTGCACTTGAGGTGCAGCAACTGTCTGTAATGCCTGATAAGGAGGTCGATGTCAGCACTGGAAGAGCCATCTTTCATGGCATTTTGGGACAGAAAGAAGATATGTTAGCTGTTCCACTGATGTAGACTTGCATGAATGGAAATTATTTCTTTCTCTTGGACCAAGGGGCAAGTGAGCAGTGACTTAACCCAGCCTTGCAATAATTCACAGCTAAAAGAAAAATGAGAGAAGATGAGAAGAACTTGATTTATATACTCTGTGCTGTTTGCAGAGACGGGCAACGCAGTCAAATATCAGACAGAAGAAGTGTCTGTACAGGCAGTCAAACCTAACAGTGTTTGTATGAGTACTGATTTGGCTGGCCTGCCAGGAAAAGTGAAGGTTCTGACAAACTGCTTTTGGCTACATATTACATACTGAAATACCATTCATTACACTACAGACTAAAATATTATGCTCAGTATGTTTTATACAGTATGTTCTTTGAGAAGACTAGAACAATGAGTCTTGAATATCTTAAAACTACTTATATCCTTGAAGTGGGGTTTAACAAAGSTTCCAAACTCACCCCTAATTACAGTACTTCTAATTCAGCTTTCAAAGTTAATATATCATAATTTTTTGCAATTCCTGAAGTTCCAGAATCTGAAGTCAAACTAATTTTGTGAGACGTGTTAATGCCTAAATGCCAAGCTCAGTTTTGGAAAAATAACTTCTACTCATATTGGAAATTTGGTCCTTGAACACAACAGAAGACTGGGATGCAAAGTGAACATTTTCTTCCTCCATGATTAGTGTGTTCTGCACAGTGCATTATCTGGCAACATCTGTTTGAAGTATTACTCTTATGCTCTTTTTTGTCTAGTCATTTGTTCCCCTGGATTTTAAGCAGGTGCAATATATAATTACAAACAGAAGAAAAAATTGCTTCAAATGTGCTAAGAATCTTTGAATTCTTCCTGCTTATAAGAGAAGCAGGTGAAATATCAAATTAGTTGTACCAGAAGAATGCAGTTGTCTCTACACACAAATTATCTAGGGGGGAAAAAATTGAGGGGTTTAATTACAACAAAATTATAGCAAGCTGAAATGTCACTGCAAACAGATTGTCTAAGGGCTACATTGGGAAACATCAATATTTAAAGATATTCTTCAGGACATTTCCAGCAGCTCAATATGAAACATCATTGTCTACTTAACACATAAATATTATAAGATGCTGATATTTTGCACACATAGAAAAACACCTTAATTCACTGCGGGGAAATCAAGTGTAAATGTCTTACCATGCTCACTACACCACCAAACTATTGGAATTTTAGGACATATTTCAGGCATAGATAAACACACTGTTATGTTTAATAGCATTTCAGGTTGTAATGTAGTCTTGACTTCTAACAAAATCGTTTTAGAAAGTCAGCAGCTGCAATTCTGTAGCAAAATTAACAAACCTAATAGCATGAAACTAAAGAAAATTAAATAGAAAAAAAACCTTTTGAACAATGAGATCCAGACATTTTGTTTCTTTGACCATTCATTCATTTATTTTCAAGAGTAACGATTGACTTTGCTGGGGCAGAGAGTTTGTGGCAACTTGGGACACAAAACAGCAGTCCCAAAGCTTCTTTGTGTCCTAAGATGCCCTTCATGCCTCTCTGTTACCCAGGAGGAAAGAGATGGTTGTGCCATCTCTTTGACAGTCTGGTTCTGTGTGCTTACTAAATGGATTTCTTCCTATCGGTTTCTTTGCAGCATTAATACAAATTATTGAGATAGCCTTGGGCAAAATGACGGTTTAGGTAACATCTGGACAGATCATCCAGTCTTTTTTTCATATGGTTTTTGTGTCCTGGAAGTTCAGAATTAAACCCAAGGTCTGTTCTTTTTGCTTGTCTGCACTATTAATGCACTGTGGGGGCTGCCTCCCACAGCTGGAAGTGTCCTGAGCTTGGTCAGAGTAAGCCCTTAATATTGCACAGTTTCCACTTGATCGGTATCAACAAAGAAATTTCTCCAAGTAGCCGGTTGGATTATCAATATTTAGTTCAATGGAATGCCTGGAGGATTTTCTCAGGGAAGAAATAACATTCAGCAGATTTAGCGGAATTTCCCTGGGATGCGGGTGGATATTTGACATCTCCCCATAGGTAATGGAACTAATCTTGACAAGATGTTTACCAGCAGTTCTCCAGATAATTGCTTCAGCTCAGCATAGAAGTTTAGAAGAAATAAATTTTACCCCTCTTTCAATAAAAAAACCACTCCTTTAAATTTATCTGTTCAGTTTTGAGCTTGCTTTCTCTATGTTATCACCYGAAAGACAAGTGTCTGCATCAATTTTATCCCATCCAAGCAGGTTATTATGGGATAATGTGCCACTGGAGGGGTCTACAAATAATTAAGTACAGCTGTGCCATCGCACCTTAGGGTGGATGCTCATTCTTGGCAACTCAGGAGAAATGACAAAGCTGTGGAAAGTGATGGAGAGGCCTGCTTGAAAATCCCACAGAAAGGAAGAGTAAGATTGTATCTCAGTCAGAAAATTCAGTCCAAGGTGAAATCTTTTTCGATATCAGTTCAGCTGTCTCAGTATCACTATAAGTGGAAAAGTAACTGTGGTCACTGTCGAGCCTAACAGTCATGAATTCCATCTCAGGACAGCAGAAATACAAATTGCCAAACTATCCACCGGGATCAGTGGAACTTCTCTGGACAGTCTAGCCGGAGAGTCTTACCCCATTTGAAGTCCTGCTTGTTAGCAGCAGTTGAAATGGAGCTTGAAAAGTACTGAAATATGAAGAGTTTACTATTTCACAGATGTCATTGCACCTCTTTCTCATGTATCTAACATATTTTGAAAGTTTTACCCTGTGGAAGGAAAAAGGACAAACCTGGCCGTCATGGGTGTTATCAGACATCTTCAGCAGCATGAATTGTGCATACTGGCTCTTTCACCCTTACTTGAATCTTCAAAATTTGGGTTTGATTTGGTTCAGCTCATGTTATGTATGGGAGATAGTGAAACTCCTAAGGGATGTTCTTGTAAAACCTCATTCTTCTTTAATGGCCAGAGTTTTACTCACTGAAGATCACTAAAGGATGCAATTTTGAACACTTGTATTTAGTTTTTCTTCAGTTGCTATAACAGAGCCAATGTTGTTGACATCGTTTATATTAGGCTGTGGACACTAATTTGATTTAATACCACCAAACTCAATTAAAAGCAATTAATTCTAACTATTATTTGCATAATGGAACTATATGAGTGTAATGAGAATACACTGAGAAGCTCTGGAAACCTGGGTAGCCATTATCAGTAAAGTGCATGTTAGTGTGGCAGTAACCATCTGGATTTCCCCAGTTACCCCTGTATGATTTGCCTAAGCGTTCTAGAAAAACTAATATCCTTGATTAGTTTGGAAGCACAGATGATTAATTACTCTCCAGCAGCCAGAAAATATTTAAAAGCTTTTAATAGCTCTCATAAAAAGAAGGATAAATTTAGAGGCCACCATGAAAACATTGAATATGTGACCAGCATACTCCTAAAAGTGGAGTTTCCAGAATTATATATTGTCAGGGAATATTAACAGCAACTGGAGTAAGTTTCCTTTTCATGGAATGCACAGTGTATTGCATGAAAAATTCCACTGATCGTGCTTGAATGTTACAAGGTGAAGCTGCTTTCCGCAAAAATTGCCAAGACACAAACAAATATTCAAAAGGATTATCTAGAAGGTTATTTACATTTTGTTTACACACATGATGAGTGTCTCCAATGTCTCATTTAGATAGGRTAGTTGATTTTGTTTTGTTCTACTTAAGCTGGGATTTGCTCAGTCTTTCCTTGTGGCCATGCTGTTTCTCCTTAAGCTAGGCTACAGCACCTCGGAGACAATAAATCTCAAAAAATTTCTTCAGACTTCATGAATTTTCGTAGTAATGAGATGCAGAAAGAATTTGCTCCAGGTTTTGAGAGCTGTGTGCAGGACAGATATGTAGTAATGTCAGGCAGCCTCTTGTGACCTTCTTGGTTCTTTATTTCCTATAAAGAAGCATGAAGGGAAAAATCAAAGAGGAGTGTGAGATGCTGTTGTGTAGGGCAAAAGTAAGTAGGATTGGTTGCCCAAATTAATCTGTAGGAGAATGAGGAAGGACTCTCCTCATTGGTCAGTCCAAGAGAATCTGAAATAGCTTCTGACAAAGGTGCTGGATTGGTAGGACGTCTGTTTGGAGATGGACATACAGAGCTACACATTAAARTCTTCTTTAATGATCAACAGAAGGGAGTTTTTAGAAACTGGACCAGTGAAGATGCTATATCATTTCTGTCAGCCTCCTTCTATATGGCTGCTCTGCCATCTCACTCTTTTTCCTTGTAGTTAACATTGATAAGTCCCTTTTTTGGTCCTTTTCCACGCGATGTATTGGAGAAGATGGGGACCTAGGAAACAAGGAAAATATGTTCTCAGGATGCTAAAGTTACATAAAGGTGTACTGTGGATGAGCTGGATGAGGAGAACGAAATGCCCTCACAATTTTAGAAAGTTCTTTTCAGGTTTTGGCATGCCCATTGAATCAACGCATGATGCTAGAAGTCATCTCTTAGTTCTTCTCTATGTGTCGTCAAAAAATCTTGACTGCTCCCAACATAGAGGCATCCCCACCGGTGGTTCATGCTGCTGCACAAAATAGCCAAAGAACTGGCAGGAAATTGTAATGAAATGGCTCTGGGCAAACCCAAAAGGATCCAGGATGTTTCAGAAGATAAGTGAAAGCAGGTCTTTCTTCACTGAATCCAGAGTGCCCCTGTGGTACCACCGTGGAATTCCTCATCTTTGATTAGAGCAAAATTTTATTTCCTTTATATGTGATGCCATATTGGATCCCACCTTCCTAACTGTAATCATATGTCCTTGTCCTTAATGCTGAAAGAGGAAAGACTGGGTGAACCACTGCAGGCTGTTAAATATTGTGCAGTGTGCTGGATACGCAGAACAACAGAGTGGTTTAAATAAATTACAGCTCCAGGCTTATAAATGGATGAGTAAATTCCCTCAGGGCTTCTTAGAGGTTGCATTTGTGTACTTTGCCATCAGCACACTACAGCAGTACCATTTTTTGGGACAAAAGTATGGATCCATGATGGGCTTGCACTGCAGCTAAAAGAAAGAGAAACAGAAGATGCATTGGTTGCTCCTAGGTTTTTAGTCCCAGGATTGTTCAGCTTTAAGACAACATTGATGTTCAGGCTGCTATAGGGTGCTGCCTACAAAATAAAGTCTTCTTGCATGAAGGTCTACGTTTATGATGCCCAATTCATTGTTAACTGGAATTCCTGTTGACTTGAGTGGCATTATGTACATGGGCCAAAATGCAGAGTCCAGGAGCAGTGATATCATGGAGAAGCAGGGAAGTAGGTGAAATTCCTGAGGTGTTTTCCTGTGAAGCTAACTATAGCCAAAGGGGAAGGAACACAGAAGGAGTTGCTGTCATGAATTCTGTGRATTATGAATTATGAGTTACAAATAGGAATGCAATTTATATAAAAAGCCCAAAAAAGGACATTTCCACTGCATAGTTAACCAATGTGCATAAAACCTTAACTGAGGACAGAGATCCACTCCAGTAATGGATAGTCACAAATCATTTTTCAAAGAAAACAATGTAACCTCAGAGATCTTTTTTCCTGTCTTCTGATAGTACGTGCTACTCTGGGAATGGCAGGCAAGCAGTCTTTCAAAGTCATTTATATGTCAGCTATGAATTGAATGAGGCAAAACTGTGAAATGAATTGAAACTTGTTTTGCAGCTGATCAGTCTTTCATTCATCATCTTCCCCTTTGGGATAAAAGGCATGGAGTGAAACAGCAATGGAGGGAGACAATTAAAAAAGTCTGAGAGAGTCTGCCCTGCCTTGTGACATCTATCAGCCCTCATCTACTGGCCCCATCTCTGGGACCACTCATAGCCCAGCAATGCTGTAAGAACACAATTTTGGAAATGGGGTGCTTGCAATTGTTTTATAGATGAAGAAGAAAAATTGTCCTTGTGGCTTAAAGTAAATGCAAATTAGCGTAGGGATGACATTCTAAGAGTGAATGAGCATTGTACTTTAGATGTGAAACTAAAGTGGGCAAGACCTTGTGTTATACTCTTAGGCCTGAGATTACCTGATGACATAAAACATGATGACASAAATATTGCTCATTTATGTCACTATAAAGATAAGTTTATAGTGGTACGAGTAGTACTACCATTTGTGCTATCTAAGCTCACCATTACTAATCGTATCACTATAAACCTATTTTATAGTCATATAAACAGTACAGATAATGCTGTCAGGCATCAGCATTAATGTTTCAAATAAACCTACAAACACTTTATCCAGATATTTTTTACAGTGCTAATATGCAAGCATTAGGGGCAAGCTCAACAYTGTAGTCTGTGCTACTGTGGCCAGTTATGAGCCAAGAATGAGACAAGGGAATGCCCTTGCACTTTTCTCTACCTGAAATATTTATTACCACATTTGCTTTTCATAAATGTCTGACTATTACATCTCCAACTGGGGATGTGCAGCAAGTAGAACTTTAAGTGCAGGTCACGCTCTGGGGACCTGCAAGCAGAAGTTCAGTTTCTGAGTGAGGGTTTGGTATAATTCTGTAACTTCTCTTTTTGCTGGAAGATATTGTGGAAGTCTAGATGGGAAAGCAATATTTTTTACTAGACAGTACATTGTTATTTTCATTGCTTCTTGAGCACAGCAGAAAGAAAAAAATGAAAGGTCTTCTCTGTGAGAATTACTATTGTGTCTTATTGCCAGATTCCTGTCTACTCTGTTTCTTCCACTGAGTTCCTTGGGTGGGAGAATACCTGAGACCTGTAAGAGAAAAATAAAAGGGAAAAATCTCATGTCTCATACACTTTTACTGCTAATTTGCAACTCTTAATCACAAAGCTGAAAGCATCCAAAGACTGTGATAGTTTTTATGTATCCAGCAGCAAAGGCAGTGACAGAATGCAGGGGCGCACATGATTATTTTATGGTTTAAGGGCTATTAAGCTCAAAAATGGATGATACAGTTCCACATGCAATGTGGTCTCATAAACTTTTTTTTCTGTAGAATGTCAGGTTTAATGAGGTTACAGGAAAACAAGCAAGCAAGCAAACGAACAAAGACTAATACAGGGAAGTCTGCTACAGTAGTTGATCAACCTTTCAGGTTGCAGAGAGACATTGGCTTAGTGCAGTGAGGATGGATTGACACCCATATTATGATACTTCATTGCTGTTGGTTCTGGCTGGCAGCAGGAAGAGCAGGTTGAAACCAGGAAAGAAGTGCTCCAGGACACCAAAATAGGTGGGGAAGCTCAGCATAAGTGATTGTCTCTTGTCATGGACTGTGTGGAGAATTTAGAGCAGCAGCTTAGATGAGATGCTTCATTTTCCACATGGCTAAAAAGAGGGAGAATAAATTTTCCCTGGTACATGAATGGTTCAAAAAATTGCACAAGTAGAACCTAGAAGGGCCTTGCAGCATTGCTCCTCATTCAGCCCATCATGGTGGTGCACACCAGCCTGGGGAAGAGGAGTTTCCCAGYCCTCCCAGGACACACGGATAGCAAAGAAAAAGCCATTCTAACTCCAAATTTTTCAAGTGAGAGTACAGCCTCCATCCATTTCAGTATTGTAATGGAACTCAAACTTCGCTTTAGAGGACTATTAGAAATTCAAGCTTTTCTACAGTTTTTCCTGTCTGCAGTTCTGTCCTGGTCTGCCAGGTCCTTTTTGAAACTCTCTCCTATAAAAGACTGTAAAGAGCTTTTCAAATGGATGCCTAAGAGGCACTGCAGAGGAAAAAGAGATTTCTGCATTCAGTATCACTCCTGTTTGATTTTTTTCATAAAAAGTGAGATGACAAAATGGCTTTTTTAAACTCTCTCCAGTATACTGGTTTTGTGTTCTGCTTTATATCAGAAATGCTGGGTGGTGTTCAAATTAGAGAATTTAGAATTTTATAAAACAGGCCCTGCATAAAAGCAGAACTCCTAGAGTCAAACCTCTAAATGGTAAGGGCAGAAAGCTTAAGATCTTGAGACCCAAAATTTTGAAGCAGTGAAATGCAATGTATTAACCTCCTACTCAAATTTTAACCAAAAGGRGAAATGTCCTACTTAGGCTGGCCTTGGAATGCATGGTCAAAATGTGATTCAGTTAAAACACTACACAGGCTGCGAGATGAAAGCAGGAAAACTTGCTCAAGTCCCCCAAGTGCGTGCTACCACGTGTGCAGCCCTGCTGAAAATTCAGGGTGTTTATTTCAACATTCTGAATAGGATGCTTCAGAGACACAGTAGCATGCTTCCCACAGTGCTCCTTCCAGGGCTGTGACCCTCGAGATAGGCAACAAAAAAGTGAGGATCTGTAATGTCATTTGGGATTCTTTACGAAGCCTATTCCAAAGGGGATGCATTTTATGATTATGAGCATGAAAAAGGAGCCTCTCATTGGAAAACAAGGTAGACTTTTAGTCTAGACCTATTTACCACATTTTTATACGGTATGATTTCTAAATTTGATGACTATAAAAAAGGAAAAAGCAATATCTTTAAATACTTCATATCAAGTCAATTTATTTTTTATAATTGACTTTCTTTAAAGTAAGAGCTCACACAGAGAAGGAATTTATGTAATCTCTTGATTTAAAAGCAAGCTGACAGACACAACATAAAACTTGCCTTAGGACTTATTTTTTTACTTTAGCCACCTTGATTATTCTTTCTAACCAAGTAAAGTTAATTAAAAGAAGCTCTCTGTGTGGAATTTAGTTGCTTACAAGATCATGAAATACTTTTAGATTAAAGAGTTCACTTTCCACTTCTGAAATGAGTAGTGACTCTTAAATAAAAGTTATCGTTGTTGTGCCTTGACTCTGTGTCAAAGAGTTTTCATATGGTTTGAATGAAAGGAGTTCTCCAGACTSAGACCTTCCCAAAAAAGATGAGAGAATGCTAGTGAACTGTCTCATACAATTAAAAGTTTTGTATCTCATTAGGAAAAAGAAATACAAAMAAAMCCMMWAAAAATTTWAAAAGATGATAATATAGACATAATAAACATATCTATAATGAAAATATCTATAAATGGCTGAGTGGTTCTCATACTTGAGTTTTGGTGGGAACTGCCTTTTATACGGCTTGTAAAGGRAACATGTATGTTAAAAGAGTCAGTTTCTTGGTTTTCCAAATATTTAGTTGTGTTCTATTTGTTTGTTTGACATGAAGTCTCTCTAGCTGCTGTAATTGTAAACAAATCCTTGGAAATATGATCTGAAAGCATGCAGTGCAGTTATATATGCTCRAGTTTGCCAAGAGCTTGAAGCACTAACAGCAGCTCCTTTCAGCTTTAACTCAGACACCACTGATGACTTCCAAATGTCAGCATTAACTGCTTACCTACCTGTTCCTTGAAGCATGGAAAGGAGACAGTGGAAGTAAAGTTCTGTGTGATCTATTTCGGGTGAAAAATCTCACTGGGATGCAGCAGTTCTTAATGCAAAATTAATATCTGCCCTGTCAGGAGAAGGTAGGACTCAAATGCTCAGCAAGATGTGAGATCTACTGAAGGAAAGGCAAAAACAAAAGAGCACCCAGAGATATTTCCTTGCATCTTGAATATTCAAGCAGTCTGTGCAAAACATCTTAGTTCGATTGCTTTCTAGACATCCCACTTGCTTCCTTTGAATAAGTAGGTAAAGACAAAGCTGTACACTATTTTGTAATTCATGCCCTTATCAACTGTCACTGATATCTCAATTTATGTCTTCCACAGGTTGAGACATAAGAGGGCACTGAGCAAGAACATTGTTACAGAAGCCAATCAAATGGTTACTCAGAACTCGATATTTTCCCTCATTCCTTGTCAGATTCTTTTGTGTGTCAGAGATGTGAATAAGGGYCCCAGCACGAGGCTAATTAAGGAGTAGGCAGGACTAGCAGACATGACAGTCTGCTAAGGGCATGCATACATTTTTAGTGGAGTATTCTGAGGGAGGCAGATCAGGAGCTGAAGTAACACAAGGTTGGGCAGTTGTGTAAAGTTTTAGCTGACCCACCATGCTGTTTGGTCTGTATTTGTGGAATGCATTGGGGTTTGTATTATTGTATTAAAATATTCAAGACTTTCTTCTTTGCTGAAGAGGGTACATTTCAGTTTTCAGAGAAAAGATGCTGAACTTCATTGATTGAAGGCATTGTTTTTAATGCTGTATGTGCTTCTGAGAGTAACATTAAAAAAAAGGAAAAAAGAAAAATAGATTAATTAGAAATCTCACAAACTGCAGCAACCTCTGCAAACAAAACCTTTTGTTTTCCCTCAGCTCTGTGGTATATTTTCCTCAAAGCAGTGGACAAACYGCCTCGCACCAGCAAAGAAAGGGGAGCAGAAAATACTTTATCAGCTTGGCACTCCTTTCTCTGTCTCAGTTGAATTATTTTTCCAAATTGCCAGGAAATGCAAGGCAGGTGGCCCTGACCTCATGCTGTCACACTGAAAAGTCAGGTTCTTTCTTTTGCGTGGTCAGCTCTAGGCTGACTGTTACCTTTCTGCCTTGGGGATCAACCGTGGCACAGGCACCGGAGATGTTCAGCACAGCACATTTAATCCTTCGTGCTGACTCAACTGCCTTGGTTTCCTCCTGCTGTTCCATTAGAATCCTGCTCTATGTAGCTATTGATTAGAGTGATACTTGACCCTCTTCCCAGCACTCTCTTAAAGTCTACGTCTTCACTTTTCTCTTGTTCACTCACTGTCTCGGTTGTTTTACTCCGTCCTTTAAGCAGCATTGCTGGGGGATATTTTGCCAGTGCAGCTTCTCCCCAGAGCCAAGTATTGGGTTGTGTCTAATTACTCCTCTAATGCACTGTGGTGAATCAGTCCTTTTTCCCAGGCACTCCRGGCAGTAAGAAATAATTCACGAAGGCAGCAGAGCTGCTTCACAGAAAGCTGGAAAGGGGAAGCCAGGAGCTGATGTTACTCAACACAGCTGAAGAAACAAGAYGGGCAGATTCGGACACAGGGGTTTGGAGCCCTGCAGCACATGGTCTAAAGTCACATATTTTGTACGTGAGATTGAAAAGTCTGATTTCAAGGGAGAGCTCCATATCAGTTTTTCATTACAGCTCTTTCGTATTAGGGTTGGTATTTGCCATTCATATTAACTCTGCACTTCCTACATTTACAGAGTGAAGGAACTAGGTAAGAAAAAAGTTGAAAGCAATCAAAAACCAAAAGTAAAGGACTAAGTTAGTGAATTACTGAGACAAATGATCCTATAGTCTATTCCTAAGAATAACAAAGTTTAGGTACTGGGCAACTTATATATTATGAGACATGCATCCCAAAAGACCTCCAGTGACATCTGAAGAAAGTTCTTCATTGCAACTTACTTGTGGGTTTTTTTTAAACTTATGATAAACCCACAGGTGAGATTTAAGGCTTCTATATTCAGATTCAAATACATAGATTCATTTTTTTTTAATTATTCCCTCAGACATAGTGATGAAATTTCTGATAAGGGGGAAAGAAAAGTACCTTTCAAGTTGTTCGAGTTGTGATGTGGGGATTTCTGTGATCCTCCCCATTGTAACATGGACAGTAGTGGGGGGAGTGATTTAAAATCAGAAGACTGGTGAGGAGGATTGTACATTGCCCAGGTGATCTTGCAGCTGAGAATAATTCTAGATAAGCCTGTGTGAGGAGCAGGCTGGTGATCCTCTAGCATGGACCGAGTTTAATGGTGCCTGCATCTCTGATTTTGTACCTCTTCCCAGGTGTTCTTGGGGGATCCCCCAGTTAGCAAGGTAACAGAAACAAATTTCCTCTTTGCATTCTAACCACGAGTTTGTGGTTGTTCCAGCTGCCTGCTGATGTTGACTCACACAGCCAGAGAGACTATTCAGAAGTGGGCGCTCTTTGCAAAATGGACAAAATACCCRTTTCACTGTGTTGTGCATACCTGGCTTTCCAAATACTAGCCACCCACTGCAACATGCACAGTGGGTGAGCCAAGGGAATCAGTTGGAATGCTTTCCAGGGCTGGAGATATAGATTTCACTGGTGAAATACAGGGCATTTACCAGTCTGTTCAATACAGCAGGTTTGCTTCTGTAACTTTATCTGAATTTTCCCTTTGTTATATTTAGAACAATGTGACAGCAATATGAGGCAGTACACTTTAGAAAGGTGAGGCTGCCTTTTACATCCTGGAATTGGAATCTTTCCTTTCCACACCAAATCTCCAAGGTCAGAGCAGTTAATCACTGCTGAGAAGAGTATTCTCAAACTCCAGTAGCATCAGTCATCACGCTGCTCTACTTTTCTCTTTCTGTGATTCCATTGATTTCCACTGATTTGAGTTACAGCCATGCAAAACTGCACTAAAGCAGCAGGTAATGGAGCTGCTTGCAAGGACATTTCCTTAATTACAGAAAACAATATTTGCCTGATCTTAGAGTAAACTTTCTGTTTTTTTTTTTAATTCTTCTATCCAAGCCATGTTGCTTCCTCACCTTTTAGAGCATTTAACTTTTGTTTATTTTTCTTTTCTGCATACTTAACCAGGAGAGACATTATGGCTCTTTACAACTATCCAAAAGGAGGTTGTAACAAGGTGGTCATCAGTGGTTTTTCCCACATAATATGTAACGGAATGAGGAGGAAAGGTCTCAAATTGTGTCAGGGGAGGTTTAGACTATATTAGATTCAATTAGATTAGATTAGGTTAAGCATTTCTTCATTGAAAAGGCTGTCAAGTGCAAAAATGGGCTGCCCAGGGAAGTGGGGGAGTCACTAGTCCTGGAGATACTTAAATAAATGTAGACATGACATTTAGGGACATGGTTTGCAGTGGACTTGGCAGTGTTCAGTTTGCAGTTGGACTTGGTGATCTTAAGGGCCTTTTCCAGCCTAAGTGGCTCTAAGATTCTATGGTAGTTGTACAGAAGTGATTATTTGGATCTTTAGAGCAGCCATGCTTCCAGTTCATCCCAGACAACCAGTGGGAAATGAGGAGTACTGGCATTTCCTTGGTAAACAGCATATTTCAATCTGATTCCTTTGCAAACATTCCTAGTTCAGTAGTTACGTCAATGACATCTGAGATGGAAAGTGCTTTGCTGGCAAGGTCATTAAAATTTCTGTGTATTGTTTAAGAATCAATAGAGGAGTATTTAGAGCAGCTTTCTGAGGTTGAATGCTCAGCAGGCTTAAGAATGGGACTGCAACCTTAAATATTTTTGAGATCAAAGCCCTTTCCTTCTCCTTGAATAAATCTATTCAATTAGTTTGTGAGATTTTGATTTCTTTCTTCTGCACTTTTCTTTAATAACAGTTTACTATAGGACTATTCAAACAGTAACTAGCATCCTGTCTGCTCCCATCAAATAAATCTGTAGTGATTTATCTCATGAATACTAAGGAATAAACTGTAAGATTGTGCATGTGATTTTTTTTAAGAGCATTAACATAAATGTGTTTTTCTCTTGGATTTTGCTTCCTCTGGCTTTGCTGTCGTGCTAACAAAGCCAAGCCTCATAGGAGAAAATAGCTTTATCTTCCTCAAATACCAATCTCTTACAAGTGTTCCTGCAAAAGAATGGCTTTTGGAACATCTCCCAAACCAACAGATTTCAACTCTGTCAGCTTTCAATGGAAAGTAATTTTAGATTTAAATTCCTTTCACTGCAAACATCCATTCTGTGTACCCCAGGACAGTTTCAAGCACTATTGGAACCAAATGCCTGAAGATCACTACAAAGGATAAAACCCAAAAAAAAAGGATTATGGACATGATTTTGTCCTTGAGCCCACCTAGCTCAGGAGTCAGGTTGCTAGGACCTGATGACTTAGACGACTTTGCAAAATGTAGAGAACTCAGTGCATTCTAGCATAGGGAGAATGGAAATTTTTCACTCCAGTTTTTCAGCAATTTAATCTGCCCTTCTCCTAGCATGTTGTCTTGAATGAGACCCTTCTGCCTCCCCCAGGCTATGTCAAATTATCCTGTGTGGATCCCATGCCACCCAGTAGTGAGCTTGGGAAGCAGGGCCTGCAGTCTGTTACAGCACATTTTTTCATATATTTAGGTATGCTCTCTCTCCCTTTGGCTAGCCGTTTTTCTCATTCCTTTGTCCTTTTCACCCAGCAATGGAAAGATCTCCCATATTTGATATTCTCAGAAGTTAGGAAGAAAGAGCTCAACTGAAAAATTCTATTTCCTGTGTACAAACATAACACTTTTGAGTATTGCAGGTGAATTTGACATGGCCACAGAGGTCATGGAGAAGTAAACAACACCAAGCAGGTCAAAGTTAGTGTTTTGCTGAAATAAGGGGGGAAGATCCAATTTTCCATACCCCAAAAGCACCAGCCTTCTTTAAGAAGTGGAGAGGTTAGTATTTACAGAGAAATAATGAAAGCAGAGCCTATAGGAAAGCCTGGTTGAACAGAGTCAGGAAAGAGCTGAGCTCAGTGGAGCAGCTCTTGCTTTCACTTGACAACAATTTCAGCAAAATGGAGATTTCACCCCCCAGAGATGGAAGGTCATGGAGTCTGTGCCACATCCTGTGGCAGAAGCAGCTCAGTTTTAATGGCTTCATGGAAAGTTCATACCAAAAGCATGCAGAGTGACTGTCAACTTTACAATAGAATTTTCATCTAGCTAAGAATATATAAGTCAATGACTGTCCACAGCTAAAATTAATTTAAATCCAAGCTGCATGGAGGTGGGCACATAAACCAGACTGGGGAGAGATGACATGTATATTCCTAAACCACCACAGCAGAATGACAGGAAGAAATACTACTGTAACTCAATTTTGTATATTATGGAGACAAAGAAGGAAAAAAACCAATCCTTTTGGTCAATTACTCTGCAGGTTATATATATATGAAGGCAATATAGAGAGAAGTTTACCCCGAGCCTTCACCCATCATCTACTTCTACTGACTCAAATTTCCCTCTTCATCTGCCGCTGCCATTTCCCTTTCCCCACTTTGTGTGGAACGTCTGAGGTGGTGGTTAAACTTGAGAAAGCATGAGTATGTTGGTGATTCCATACCCACATGGCAGCTGTGTCCTTTCCTGATCACCTGCTGTAACAGGTAGATTTGAAGGATATAAAAAGCGAAATACAGACGTTACTTCCTTTTGAAACTGATAAACCAAGCTGACTTGGTATCTGGAAAATGTACAGGTGAAAAAGTCCTGGGAATGCAAACGGAAATCAAGATATTTCAGTTGGAGATAAATTAGAGAAGGTGTGTGTGTGAGAAATTTATTAAATACTGTCTTAGAGAAAGGGACCGGACACTTAAACTTGCCCTTTTTAAGCAACCAGAAAAAACAAATTGCAAACCCACCTACTTAGAGCTAGTTGAATGATTTGAACTTTACAAAGGCAACTAGAGGAACAAAAAATTATTCAACCAATAACATCAGCGTTTGATATTTTGTGAGAGTTTAATATGTTCACAAGGATTGCAGATAGGGTACAAAAATAACAAGTAGACTTAAATATACCTAAAAGAGTTTAAATCATCTGTAAGTAACCTGGAGACAGAAGGAAACATCACATTATAGGCAAGTTACTTCATGAATTTTTAGAGGACTTTTCCCTCCTGTCTTTATAGCAGCCAGCATCAGCCTTTTTAGGAGGCAATGTAGTTCATTAAATATCTCTCAGCACTGCCCAAAAATTGTATTTTCTCTCTCCTTCACTTCTTGTCAAACATTTATAAAGGGCCATATTGGCCAACTGCTGGAGCACTTCATAGAAAATTTGCACCAGAAGGCTCAACATCCTCATAAAAACTGCCAGCAAAATGCTCTCTATGCCTCTGAAAATAAATAGTTTCTGAAAAGATACAGGAAAAGCCAGTGGCTTGTGGATCTATGAATCCTTGGGCTGTGTTGTAGCCAAAATACAAAAACTAGCATGTAATCCTGCTGGGGTTACTACATAGTCTTCTATTTTTAGAGATTCTTGTTATAAATTTTATTACTAGTGCTATTAATTTAATTGAAGTTCATTAATAGAGGTATTAACATTACAGATTGGATGGCTTTAGCACCACTTGTGCTCAGTATTGTGCAAAATTATTGTGAAGAGTAACAACTTTTCCAACCAATCTAAAAGATGAGACCCACTAGACTCATTTCACATTTTACCAAAGTTTCCCTTTCTCTCTCCACATTTATGCCCTCATTTATCTATTGTGCCTGTCTTTTCTCATTTTTTTCTCTTTTTCTGAAGCTGCGTGTTCTTTGGGGTGAAAAAGGCTCACGCTTTCCCTACAATTCCTAGCAAAAAGGGCCAAATCTCCAACAGAGCTAAATATCAGGGAGGTTGTGGTGAAAATAGGACTGGAAGATAATTTAAAGGTTGTCTGCTGCTCAAATATCCCAGTGTCATTCCTCATAGGACCTTTCTATGCCAGGAGATGGAGAGAATTGCAGTTCCAGAGGCACGCTTTCCGTGTCAGAGGCAGGCCATAACTTGTGTCTGATACCCACAGCTGTGCATCTCTCCTTAGACTAATCACTCCTCTCTGCTGAGAAGGATCAATTTCTCTGTTTTCCTTCTTGTCTGAGTTTAGCAGCAGAGCATTGCAACTGCCTTCTGCTGGATTTAGCTCTGTGCTTCCAACTGAAGGCGTAGAAGTCCTCTTTAAGGCCTATTTACCGCAGTGACAGAAATGACAGAAATTATCAGGGAATCTGTAACAGTGATTACCTTTTGTCTAACTGGAATCACCATCATTACAATTAATAACTTGGCAAGTTGTTCAGCTTGTTTGTCCATAATGAACAGCGGTCAATAGCTTCTATATCTTCAGAGGCTTTTGCTGTCAAATGCAAGTTCTCCAGTAAGTCTGGAGCGCTGTGGAGATCAAGGAACAATGAAACGTGAATGGATGGTTCTCTCTGTGAGAAATAGAGTTTGTTTCCATTGTTTCAAAGTAAAGGGACAAGTCTGCACAGTCTGTCAGCAGAAGATTTTTCAATAGGAGTTACATCTCTAGGCTGGCAGGTGCCAAGGCTGGATTTGCATCAGGTGGGAGCCAGCCAGCCTTTGCTGAGGCAGGTGCAGCTGTAGTGCTGTAGCAGAAAGGCCACTGGCCCAAAGAAAGCAGATTTAAATTAGATATGAGGAAGAAATCTTTTACTATGGGGGTGGTGACGCACTGGCACAGGCTGCCCAGAGAAGTTGTGGATGCCTCCTCTCTGGAAGTGTTCAAAGCCAGGTTGGATGGGACTTTGAGCAATCTGCACCCATGGGGAGGTRTCCCTGCCTATGGTGGTGGGGGTTGGAACTAGCTGGTCTTTAAGATCCCTTCCAACTCAAACCATTCTGTGATGCTATGATTTGCAGCCTGACTTTATCATGCTTTGTTTAAGCCAGGTATCCCACCACAGGCTTTCCTCCGGTCAGCACTATCCTTGCTTGGCTCCTAATCCTGTGCTAAGCCAAACATGAATCTCAGGCCAGATCTCCTTGGTTTTGACAAGTCATAGTGATCTCATTGTTAAATCAGGGGAGTGAGCATGGCTGCTGCTGTCAGGACAAAAGCCATCAGGCTAAAAGGCTCTACGTGTATGCAGAGCATCTCACCAAAGCCAATCCCAGCTAGTGTCTGCTTTGTTTCTACTGGAGAAAAGTTGCAGCTCATCAAACAGACTGATTTGGGGATTTGGGAAGCAGCCAAGGTTGAGCATAATTGGAGATTCAGGAAGCCTGACAGCCTTTTGTGCCCACCTCTGTACAAGCTGACAGGAAACCTTAGAGAATTGTTTTCCTCTTCCTGTGTCTCAGTATCCACATTTGAAAATAATACCAGTCTTCCTGATAGTATTTGAAATGCATGAGGAGCTGAATATCATTACACTTACCAGCTTTTACACCAGGACTTCACATGGAGGCAAATAGGCAGAAAAACCCATAACATTGCAATTCTGCCATCACACACTTGACCTGTGTTTTAAAATTCCAGCTTTCCTGAGTTCACACAGTGAAGAGCATTTGAATATTTTTGGAGGAAACCCTCTAAAATCAAAGAATCCAACAATAAAGAGAAACAAAGACAGAGTATTACTGTTTTTTCAACAACCACATTTACATCCAAATATTTTATGCATGCAAAAATATGCATCCATGCCTATTTTTTTTAGATTTGTTTAAAATGCAGATAGCTAGAAAARCAGTTGCTTATTACAGTTTCTCATATACACTTTCAAGGGTGAGTTACAGTGACTCCTTTTATCCCAGATGGTAACTAATACCTTTTTCTCTTTTGCTGTTTTTTTTATTGTGTAATGTATGACCAGAAGTTTACAAATACCTGACTACCTATTATGCTGAAATTATTATCTATTATTCTTTCTTATTAAATGTCTGCCTTTAATATTCATTTCCTCCATCAGTTAGGTATCAATATTAGATTCTGTGATTAAATTTATGGCTTACAGCATTTCCTTTTAGCTCTGGGAAAATACTATTTTATATTTTTTGGTTAATCTATTTTTCTAGCCTACCTTTTTTTTGTCTCCTCTGGTTCATGTCTCTTATGATGTTATATTTAAAGATTACTGAAAATGGTTATCTGTTGGAAATGGCAAATATGACCAGATATATTTCCTAAGTGTTGTATAACTAAGATAAAAATTACAGGCAAAAGTAAGCCCCTTAGGAAATGCTGTGCTTTGGTCTTTCTAAATTATAAAATCTGTATTACCATCAAGTGAAAATGGCTGGGTAGCAGTGTGAGTTGGTGTTTAATGGGTAGATAAACTTCTGCCATTCCTAATGTATTGTTTTTGTCTGAGACCTTCTTATATTAAATGTGATACGGACTTTTCATCCAGAAATAGCTTTTGTTGGATTAGTATGCCAAAGGATGGCTGTTCTATCCCACCAACCCACCTAATTACCTGTGCTGGAGATATTGATGAGAGTTTGGTCACTTAGTTTCAGTGTCATGCCCAGTGCTGTCTCTAGAGTTAATTCTAAGGGGAATGCTCTTCATTTTTGTTATCGTTAATGAGAACTAAGAGAGAAGGCTCTGCATTTACTTAATGAGAATGTCACGGTTTGAGCAGAGCTGGAGAAGTGAATTTGAAAGGCTGATCTTTATAATGAACCAGAACATTGTCAAATCACATCAGCCATGATATGGAATTGAGTTTAACAGCTCAGTGTCTTACATGAGGTCGAATAACTGTGTGCACGTGAATTTTGCATGCTTAAACACATAACCTTTTGTCTCTTAAGGAAAAATTTATTCATTATATACCTTTACACATGCCAGTGATCAAGCAAATTATGTAGTGGTAGGAGGACTATGGCAAATGCTGGTCAGGGAGAATGAGGAAAAGAGAAAACACTGCCATATACTTTATGCTTTCACTGGGAACTAACTCTTAGAGACAAAAGAGAGTAGGAACTGACATGGCTTTGTCAGTAATGTACTAAAGTAATTTTGTGAGACCTTCCTGATGAAGGTTATATTGCTTCTAGGCATGATGAAAATCCACAGGGGTGACATTGTAAGTGAGGCAGGATCCCTCTGAAAGAGAGAACAGTTCTTGGTTTGTACCTCACGTTCAGCTGAGAGCTGAGAGCGGAGAGGAAGCGCAGTGCACAGATGGATTAGAAGTCCAAGAAAATAAACTGCTTCCTCCGTCTTGCCTCTCAGTTTTTCACCAATTCTAGATCTGCTGCTGAGTGGTGAGAATATCTGCAGCTTTTCTTATATAGCAAGGCTATGGGAAGATATTTGAAAATATGTTCTTTATCATTATTCATAGGTATGATGGGAGCGAGAACCAAAAAATGCCTGGAAATTGCAGAATACTCAAATAATTATCTTATGACTAAACACTCCCTCTCTCTGGTTCTCTCCAGAAAGTTTGTTCCTAAGTGTGGTCTAATCCATGTGGAAGAACGAATTAGCATATCCAACTAGCATTTTCTTTGTTGCTAACCTCTTGGAGGATCTTCTCAGGAATTAAGTGAGATTTTTTCAGCTCAGGTGAGGTATGGAGACAACTTAACTCTACTCAAAACATAACCACAAAGGTAGTAACTACGCCTGATCCTCCTCTCCTGAAATTGATGGCTGCTCTTAAAGACAACTGTAATAATCCCCTTATTTGCTACTGCACAAAAGTTCTGTGGTAGATAACAATATTGTTTCTCAGTTGAAGTAATTTTTCAGGCCTGCACCCAACAGATGCAGAGAATCTACAATGCCCTTGCTGCTTCAGTCCCTGTTTTTGGTTTTACAGTTCACACAGAGCCCAAGGAAATTGCTGAATTCATCCCCACTGATTCAGCTAATACTGAAACTGCTGGAAAGCTGGTATAGACAATGCTCAGGCGGTGTGGACTGGGTTTAGCTGCGCCATGCGACCCTCTTGAGCATTCCAGCTTCCTTTCTGGTTCATTTAACCAAGTGAAAGCAGCTGAACTGATCAGCCTAGGCCTCTCAGGAGAGCTGGAACATGCAGAAGAAAGTTGTGTAGTTCTCCAGCATGGAAACAACCACTGGCTGCTAACAAAGCAGGGGGATGTTGCCAGCAATTCAGAGTGGCTGTTAGTCTGTGAGCAGTCTGGTTGTGTGTATTTGGCATTCAGGTGAAACCTCAGGTGACTTTCATCTKCTCAGTGTTGCCCTGACTTATGCACATTCAGGTAAAGTCAGATACAATGGCAGGCAACTGCTGGTACTGAAGCAAAACTTCTGGGATTATTTGAAAATGGAAACTCGATGGAGTTAAATAAGTGGGTAATGATGGTTTATCCAAACTATAAAAATAGTAGCAACTACTACTTACAAAGGCGTCTTATCTCAATGTTTACTCATATTCTTTAAATAAAGCACAGATTATCACTCCAAACTCTGCTGAAAATGCAGCTATTGTTGGGGGTCTGATATTCTACCATGTTTTTCCAAGAAGTAACCTGTTACAATGGAGAGAGTAGCTCCTATTAATTCTCCTTATCCTTCCTGATTACACAGATGGTCCAGAGCCAAAGATCTGGGTTGCTATTTTCAGTCTACTTTTTTATTGTCCACATCTTTGTTTCAGATGGAAATTTGAAATCCAAGTGCCTAACAGTAACATTTTCATGTATGTGGACATATTATCCAGCTAGGACAATGCCTTACCTGGGTCTTGAATTTGATCCAGGCCAAGCAAAGAGCAGCACTATAGAATAGAATAGAATAGAATAGAATAGAATAGAATAGAATAGAATAGAATAGAATAGAATAGAATAGTTGGAAGGGACCTACAACAGTGTTCTAGTCCAACTGCTTGACAACTAATTTCATCCACTTCAGAGGTTATTTAAAGAAACCCTGCCTATATTCTCAGAGAATTCACATCATTGCTGTACTGAGGGAACAGTTTATGCTTTAAACCAGATTCTCCTGCCCCTTCCCAAACTTTGAGTAGTATCAAAGGCTCTAACTCAGGTTCCTTTGAAAGTTCTAGCTTCTCTTTGTATCTGGAACTCAGTGTGTCCCTGTACCAGAGACTTGCCTGTCTCATTGCATGATGAGATGCTTCTGCTCCACAACTGGACTTTAGACAAATTTCTGTCAGCTCCAGGGATATGAGTGGAGTCGGACTGGGAAGTCAAAGCTGGGTTAGTGGGACCCACAGATAGACTTGAGGCCAAAGCAGAAGCAATCACAACTTGAGAACAAATTCCAGGAACAAGCCTGTGGTCTCACTCCAAGTGAGGAGTCCTCTCAGGAATGGCAACCCATCACCCATCACCCACGTCTTTCTGCATTGCCTGTTCCTGTCTGGACATTGCCCAAGGGCTGAATTCGTGAAGTGGTGACCAAAATCTCATGTGCTCCCTATAAAATCTTCTCTTCCTTTGGAAGAGCTGAAGAATTCACCACCTCATAAATATAAACTTATGGGAACAGGGGAGAGATGTCACCTCTGGCAGAGATGTCACCATCTCAGCCTCAGGATCCTCTGTCCCTCTCAGCTTTTCCTTGCTTCCTTATGCAAAGCTTCAAGGGCCCTGAGTTTTATTAGACTCAGTTCTGAATCTTGATCCCCACRGCTTTGCTGGCATTGAGAATCCACCCTCACTTTCCTTTGTAAAGGTCAGAATTCCCTGTCCCTGATCCTAGTATGTCAAGAGACAGCATGGGCAAGTTTCYCTGTTTCTCTGCATCTGAACATGACTCATGCTGCCTTTCAGAGGAGCAGACCTGTGTGAGATTGGTCCTGCTTAAGGCAGTGAGGGGAACACCTGCGAATGCAGCTGCTTCAGCCAGAGGTGACAGGCAATAACAAGGCTTGTGGGGAGATAGGTTCTGAGCAGGGAAGGCCAAAATAAATGAGGCATAGGAGGGAATTTTTGCCCTGCACCTCAAAACCTACTGCTGCATGTATCCCATGGATCTTGTCTCTGCGTGTGCATTGGTACAGAGCTGGGTGCTGGTATAGAGGAGCAGGGTGCATAAAACTTCATCTCTCCAAGGCTTTTAAATCCTGCCAGGCTGCCTGCATGATTTGGGGCCATATGCAGATCAGCAGCCCGGGTATACAGTCCTGGCGCGGAGCTCTTAGCTGAGTCCTTGCAGAGGGCTGTGGCATATTTGTTGCTGCGAAATGCTCAGCCTGTTTCCTGCAGAAATACGCTTCTGCCGCAGTTAAATACAGCGGCAGTGATAATGGTGAGGTATGATTGAAGGTTCTGCAGGAAAAGCCAGGTGGTTTTTGTCCAGCTGAAAAATACGTGCGTGATGGAGACGCCTTCATCGCTCAGAACAAGTGCTAATTTTAGCGTATAGGAAGCAGATTTGGCTCCACCTGCTGGTTTCAGGCTGGTTGCAGGCCAAGCTGATGTTTTCCTGGGAAAAATATGAAACAGTCCATTTAAATTTAAATAAAAATGTGAACAGATAAAAATTTTGTTCTTTGGGGTGAGACAGCAGGCTGTCTAGACACAAAATTTAAATAAAAATAAATAAATTTTTAAAAGGAAAGAAAGATAAGTGCTTTTTTTCCCATAATATTGAATGAAATCCTTCCAGACACATTACTAACTTCAGGGACTTTTGGAAGGAATGCAACAGGAATTTTCCCTGAATGAGTGTCTGTTTTGAATGGTCTGTTTATCTGTAGTCAAACTCCCTGTTAAATATTCAGTGACATTCTAGCTTTTGGGTGGATAAGATAAAGATACCCATTCTCAATTATTTTGTAAAGTCAACTGCTCTCTAAAAGCTTAGTACAATTTCTAGGGCTTGTGAAAAWTATGATTATGGTGATTGTTACCCAAATGCCTTTCAATTTAATAATAAAAAAGTATGATGAGTTTCTTGTGCTGTAGCCATCTGCTCAACACTGAGATGTTCAACAGCGACAGATGAGAGTTCTATTTGGTTTGGATTCTTTTTTATAACAACTTTCAAGATCTGTGTAAATTTTAATGATGTATTTTCCATCCTTTTTTTTTTTTCCTTTGCTTCTATGGGATAAAGGAAGTTATGCAAAGAAGACACATCTTACCCATAAAGAAGACTGTAGATTCAGATCCTTGGTCTGTCACAGATTTCTTGTGGTATTTAATTGAGGAATTGAGGACTGTCATATTTGCTGAAGTTAGTGACCTATGTTCGCTTTAGAAGGAAGTTTCTGGGAAGCATTTCCTATTACTGTGTGTGTCTGCACTTATTTTTGCAGAGATTTTGGTATTAGTGAATGCTGCAARAAGCAGGACAGGATTGACAGCAGCAACAGCACATTCCTATTCTTTGCCTAATGATGAAGTAACTTCAGGCAGTAATTTCAGAAAAAGAGCAACAGCTTTGCAGGAATGGACACTTCCTCTATTGGTAAACCTGGATATGACCTTGCTGCTGCTGCCTGGAGGACAGGCTCTGTCTCTCTGAAGAGTCCCTTCCTTTCCTTTCTGCTTTTAGACCTTCTTTTAAACAAGAGCTGCCAAATCATTCCTGTGTATGTCCTCAGCATGACACCTGACTATACCTTCAGTACCATTTGTATTTTATTTGGACAAATTTAATTGAGTACAATCCTTGTGATCCATAATGCCATATGGATGGCAGAGTATTTAGCTCATTTACTCTAAAGGCCTGTGGTAGGAACTGCAAGTGGTAGCTGGATCATTTTATTCTTAAGTTTGATATATTGTCTTGGAAAGAAAGATACAGATTAACCAGGTAGCTGTAAGGCCTCTGACTCTCTTATCCCAGTGCTTCGGCTGTGAGCTTTTGAGGCTTATGTTTGTGTTGGCCCTATTATTTTATGGCCCTTCTGTTTTGACTGTGGCTGCATCTGACTGGAGAGAGCTTGAACAAAGTTGTGACCATATGATGGTACTGGGGATTTTGAAGGATATTTTTTGTTAGGTCCCTGACTTGCCATARTTAAAAGATAGAGTCTCCTACAAATAATCTGTGGACAGACCTCACCCTAGCCCTGCAATCCCTGGTTGCCAGAGACCCATGATCCCCTTCCCAATATCTACTCTGTGGAGCAGGTGTGTTGCATCTGGAGGTAGTCCCTCTCTCTAACAGCAGGCTTGCCCCTGCTTCCAAATCCCAGCTGCCTCAGACCTGCGTGGTTTGGTGTCCTTCCTTCTCAAAAGGACTTCAGGATGATTTCTCTCCCTGGCAGCACTTAACACTGCAGCCCCAAATAAATCCAGGGACATCTAAGGCACTGCCATAAACACAGGTTACAGGCTGGAAGAAAACATGACATTATACTATCCATGAAATAGGGTAGTCTTTAGGGCAGGCTTTCCAGCAAGAAAAGATTCACGTGCTGCCCTAGCACAGCACGGTACAGAAGTGCTCTGTGTCCCTGTGCTGCTCTGCAGTCCCCAGTCACCTCTACTGCAGCTGACTCCAGCCTCAAGTCAGCACCAGGCAAAGACATGACCAGCCCCAGCACGAGACTAATGGCAATTTAAGGGAGAAACAGGGAATAAATAATTTGTTCGTACATTTTGACTGAAGTAACAAGTCTTAGAGGCAAAATAATAGATGATCATATTGGAAGTTGCTAACTGGTGACCAGTGATACCAGGAAAAGAAGAAGACAAAGGTGTGAAATGTCATATGTCCCCAAAAGTCTCTCCGGCATCCTTGTCAATGTCTGAGCTGCATTCTTGAGGAAATAGTGTGTTTGTATTTAATGGCTTTTATGGGCTTTGCTTGCTTGGATATATCTGATTGCTTCTTGTATCCGCACAAATTTTCAGTTTCTGCAACACCCTCTGGCAAGCTGTGTTTCACAGCTTAACCCATAGAGACACAGAACCATAGAATGCTTTGTGTTGGAAGGGATCTTAAAGATCATCTAGTTCCAAATCCCCTGCCATAGGCAGAGACATCTTCCACTAGACCAGGTTGCACAGAGACCCATCCAGCCTGGCCTTGAACACTTCCAGGCATGGGGCATCCACAATTTCTGTGGGCAGCCTGTTCCAGTGTTTCACCCTGCTCATAGTAAAAAAATTCTTCCTAACATCCAATCTAAATCTACCCTTTTTTCAGTTTAAATCTGTTGCTCCTCATCACTATATTCCCTAACAAAACCACCCTCCCCATCTTTTCTTTAAGGCTGGAAGGCTGCTAAGAGCTTCCCACCACAACCCTCTTTTCTCTAGGCTGAAGATGTCCTTTTTTTTTCCCCTTGCTATCCTCAAATGATGCCAGTATAATTGTCTTTATTTCTAGAAAAGCACCATGTAATATTTATGTACAGTGTGTTTGTTATTAATAACAATAATAGTTTTAGAGCACAGGGTTGGGTATTCTCTTGGCTTCTTACTTCATTTCCTGTATATAAACAATTAGTAAAAGATTAAGTGAGGGTGACAGGTGGAAGACAGGTTTTGGAAGGTTTACTTGCCATGACTTGGAGCTGCAGAACTGTGTGAACTCTGCAAATTTCCCAGGGCCGTGTCAGTGAAATAACTTGTATTGACTTTTCCTGTAACAGAAAACAGCACTTTTTAAGCAACACCCACAAATTCTCTGTAGCACTCCCTGTATTTTGTTTTAATCACATGATATATGCCAGACATTGAGTCATCATTTGCTAAAGCACGTAAAATGGTATTCAATCTTTATGCTTCCCTAGCTGTACAGCTTTGCAGATTATTGTTTTACTGGTTCTTAGGTGATTATCTTACCCTTACAATATTACACTGCATAAAACTGTTTCTCTTCATAGGAAATTGAGTTTGCATTGTGACTCATACTTGCAATTATTGTCTAAATCCTTTCAATGACTCAAAATGACACAGTTAGTAAAAAAAGCCAAACCAATCTCAATGGGTAACATATCTGCCCCTTGCCTTGAATTTTTGATAACCTGCACTAGCACAGCAGTCTTGTGAGTATAATCCCTCTGGAGCTTGTTCACACCTCTCTTCTCCATGGTCATATAGTGACCATAAATTCAGCTGGGAAAGTTGTCTACAAAGCACCAACTGACACAAGGATGGCTGTGGCATTCAACATAGCTGGGATTTAGTGCACGAACATTTCACCTCAAGGACTTTTGTCACATCCCTTCAGTGTCTCAGTCTAGTTTCTCAGTGGGCAGATTTCTGGAGACTGGAGGCACTCCTCTGTCACACAGTTTGAGTCACAGTCTGGTACTTCTGTTACGTGAAGGCCTTGTTCTATAGCTTAGCTGATCAGTCTGGCACTTTTCCAGCTTTTGTGTTAGCACAAATATTTCAGAGAGTTTGAATACTGCCCTATCAGAGAACCTATCCAAAATGGAGACTTAAAAGAGGGTTTTCCCTCCAGGAAAAGAATAATGGTGTCACCTCTGCTGGCCTTGTTGACCTCACAAGACAAGAACACCTTTGACTGGTAACTGCTTCTCCATGGGAACCCATCTCATTTCATCATAGAGAGAAAATTAAAAGCCTGGGCACTGATTTGTTTTGGTCTGCTGTTCTTCTCCCTTTGCATGGATCAGCATAGCGCAGCTGCAGTGTGTCTCTAATAAGCTTCAAAGAGTGTATGAGAGCTTGGTTTAGTGTTTAAAAGCATTTGGAACTCTGTACTTGTAGTGAATGAAGTGTAAATGGAGAATGGTGTTTTCCTTTGGCAGGAAGGTGACATAGGAGGACTGTGCTAGATCCTGAGAACTTGATCAAATTGCTTTTGAATATAGGCCCATGACTTACTGGAACCTCTTCAAAAAGGGAACACAGTCCTGAACTGAAGGTTTCAGTGGTTTAAATGATCATCTCTCGTCTTCACAATCTGTTCCAGTGCAGTGAAATTGTTCTTGGGGAGAAAAAAGTGTCATAAATCTCACTGGGGCAGAATGACCTTAGACTTGTAGTGATAATCTTTTTCAGTGGGAGGATTTGGAAGCAATTTTTCTAGATAGTGTGAATATATTAAAAAAATATTATGTCTTACTGGACATAAAATTTCTAATGACTGCGACTTGGGTGAAAATCTATCTCAGTTTCAAATGAAACTGTGGTATTAAAATTGCACATCCATTTGATTCTTATTTATTTCCATATGTGTCCTTTGCTTCCACTCACACAGTGTGAAGATGTAAAACTTTTGCTGATTACAGATCGATCTCACTAAGCCTTTCTCCAACTCTGTGGCTATTTCTATGTAGAAATAGGCTCTGACTACTGACAAATACGAACATTTAAGCTTGGAGGAACATATCACAGTTCTAGCAATAATGTGACTGTTAAAATATTTGATCATTTTATGGTACAGATGACATTGAATACACAAAGTCAATATTTTGAATGGCGCGCAACAATCAATACTTGAGCTCCAAAGGGGTTTATAAAATAAGTCAATATCACGGATCTGCCCAAGAGGTTTTAATTTGGTTGCATGGAATGCTACTCTTCAAGAAAAAAGAAACACAAAAGCAAGGTTTAAAGTGCATAGCAACTAATTGAGAAAATAGCAAGCATAATCAATTTTTTTAATAAAGTTCATTGACCTCAATACATATTTAGCATGATGTATTCAATTATAGATTTTATGTTTTGATAGCAGTTCTTTGTAATGTGAAACAATGGCTTTACTGGGTCATGCAGTAGTGGGGTCCCACACTTGCCACTCCTTTCTTCCACTCACTCTGCCATGTTTAGCATATGCATGACTCAGTGTATGGACAGTCTAAAGCATGCTGTCTTTTATACCTGTGATTTAGCATGATGAGTGGCAGCTTTCCTGAATTCAACCTGCCTGAGTGACAGCTTTACTTCACAARGTGACACTTGATCTGATTTCTTTTGTAGATGGGTGTTTGTAGATATTTTCCCCTCTTTTTTTTTTCAYCTTCCCATAAAATAACTTTTACACATGCTGTCCAGCTGTAATGGAGATGTGTGAACGGATAACAGTGTTGGGAGAAGCCTCCATCATTCACTCCGTGCTCTGAGCAGATGCAGGGTAACCAGCTGTGTGAATCCACCCCTAGGCTATTGATTACCCTGTTACTGTTACAAATGCTTTACACATTACCTCAAGTGGCTCTGTCCTCAGTCTCAGGTTGTTCCTGCTACCCAACCAAACACAAAGAAAGACTCTTCTGCCAACTGCCCTTTCATTCCATGATGGATTTCAGAAATCTATCAACAGCTATAGCACCTGCTGCTTCTTGAGCTTGGCCCACTGCTCTGGGCTGTCCTGAAAGTTTCATGAATAGAAATGTTCATATCTGTAAAMAATGTGCATGGTTTGTGAATGGCTTATAATAAATAAGGGAGAGCAAGCAACGCATTATAGTGCAATAGCAGCTGGTTTCACTGCTGTGCATGGTCAAGATGGCAAACTGCAAGTTATCTAACACACAATCTCATCTGTCAATCTGTTAGTCCTCGTTAGCATTACTGGATGCAACTCAAACACGACACGAAATACAATCAGAGGTGGGGGAATTCTCAGTGCTTGATCTGATGTCAGTTGTTAGGTCTCAGTATCCTTTCTTTAACACAGAAGAATTTTTCCACAGGAAAGACTGTAAGAATGCAGAAATTCACATATTGGATCTCCGGAGAAGGGATGGTGCAGTGGAGTCCCTTTTTCAACTTTCAGATATTATAGACTTATTTTAAATTAATAAATCAAAACATCTCATGTAAATACATGGCCTATATTTTCCCTTGCTTCTCTCAAAACTCATAATGAGGACACTATCAGACACTAGACACTATCACTGGTGATCTGTACCCATTGTGTGTGCATTTTTTGATGTACACATGAAAGAATTAGACCCTCACTCAAGGATACAGGTACACAGGTTGAGTGCCTGAAAGTTTATACACCAGTTAGGCAAAAAAATTCTGTTCCTTTAGTTTGTCAGTGGCATGTGAAAATCTGTTAATGCACTGCTCTGCACACAGTTTTCCATGCACCCATTTGAAGATTAGACAAAACAGGACATGCAACAAACTTTTGGCCTTCCCTCAACATTATCCTGTTCCCTTGAACCAGGAAAGCATAGACTGTCTTATGCTGAGAGCTGAGTTAACTCTGGGAGTTGAAAATTTTTGGCATCTGTAACAATTCAGGAGTGTTTTATCAGATGCACATAATGATTTAGGCATTTCTGACCCATTGCAATGTAGACTTCTGTAACTGCTAGCACTATAAGGCTTTTTTTTTTGATGCGTAATGAGGTCTTTATCTCTTCCAAGAGGGAAAAAAACAATTGTACTATTTGTCAATTAAATAGTGCCATATTGGTCATAAAATGAATCATTACCATTTAATTAAAAGAAAAAGGAATGACACTGCAAATTTTGGAGCTAAAATAGGATTTCTTCTGCCTGACATTGTTCATAAGTCAGTCTACTATAACTAATTGCAAAATCAACTTGTCACTAAAATCCAGAAAAGCTGCATCCACCACCTTCCCTTCATCCACCAGGGGGGTCCCTCCCTCAGCATCGTCGTTGGTACTCATGTGAAAGAGTAGAAATAAATGTCTGAAGGTTGTGATAGGCTCTTCAGTCTTACGATAAAACACCTAATTTGTGCCCCAGGGAGGCAGCAAACCTCCCTGAAAAGAGGGTCCTGACTGCAAAAGGGTGCTTCTGTTCCATACAAGAGAAAACCACCAATGATCATAACTTGCAGTTGTTTCTTCTGGGAGCTAGTTTGTTGCAGGTTTTGTTGCAAGGGATTGATCTCTCTGGCCCTGGCAAGATTTCTTGCAAAGGTTCCTCCTCTATCTCATCATCTGCTTTGTCTAAGGTACCCAGAGCCCCTCACCTACTCTGTAACAGCATCTTAGTGGGTAAGGAGGGCTTTCCCTTTCTGCTCTGTGCTGTAGCCTTCTTCCACCTCTCTTGACCCCATATAAAGCTGCCTTTCTCCCGGCACAATGCAGATCCTGGACCTTTTTCCGTAGCAGGCATGCTGAGTTGGCTTCCATGCATCGGAGATGGCAGAGTACAGCTCCATTGACCAATCTCTCTCTGGCAGATTCTGCAATTCTCCTCCATTTGCCACCTCGTCCTGCAGCTCGGCCACCAAACAGAGCAGGTCATCAATCTGGTCACACTTTCCCACAGGCTTGCTTGGAATCACTTTCCACCTCTCAGAATATCCCTTCATACATCCCACAATCAGAAACCTGGGTGGTAACATGCTTGAGCAGCAGCTCTGTCTGTGTAGCTGCATTGGTTCTACTGGGAGCTAAAAGCTCAGGAGAAGCAGAGGACACTGACTTTTCCTCGGTGGTCACGGTGCTGCCAACAACTACTTTCCACTGCTGGGCACCTGCCTACTGCAAAATGTAAATGATTGCCTGTTGCTGCCCCTCCAGGGCTGATTTAGCAGGTTTAGCCTGCTTAAATATCCTGCACTGCCAGTGCAGGCTCTGTCTCTTGCTGTTTCTTCCAATCCATGGGTCTACATTGCTCAGGGAATGCCCCCTGTTTGCTCAATTCTCTCCTTGTCCACGAGTTTCCTCATGTGTTCTCTAGCTGCTGCTTTTTGCTTCTGCTGCTCTGGATGCTGTGGTGTCTCTTGCAATCTGTTCAGCTGACAGTTTCAAGGAACTGTATTCTTTCCTTGCATAGGTATATTCAGCTCCTCAGCTCGCAGATTTTCTTGCTATTTGAGACCAGAAATGCAAAGCAAACATGGAACCAAGTCCACTGTTCTTTCCCAAATGACTCAAAAGATTCTGTACCCATATGTGGTGCAATCTGAATTTCCTTTGATGACAGCCCTTTCTGAAAACTGTACCTTGATTGACTGTACCTGAAGATTGACTTCAGGAACATCAACAGTTTTGTTTCAGCCTGCAGTTTGCTCAGAGCTGTATCACTTCCCCAGGTAGAAAAAGCCTAATTCCAAACACAGTCTGTTTCATCCAGGTTAGCATGTTCTAAATAGTCGAAGTAATGACAACAGTAGTGTGATTGTAATCACCAAACGAATATGCTGGGTGAGGATTGTATAAGGCTCAAATGAATTTAATGCACTTCTAAAACTAACACACACAACAAAGCTGTCTTGTTAGGATTCTTGTACCTTTGCAATGGATGTGTGCGAATGCTAAAGGCCTGGCTGCAGAGAGATTTCTCAGTTTTCTGACAGTGTCTGTGTGAAAGCCTTGCTTTCTCACGGACGCTATGGGAAAACAGTTGAGAGATTTTATAAACTATGGTATTGTTATGACACCAAGGAGAAAGTATCTGAAGTAAGTGTTGTTGTGTTCAGCCAGTCCCTCTGGRGGGTGGTTGGTCAGAGAACCAATAACCTTATGTCGGTGCCCAGCGTGCTAAGGTATATAAGCAAATTTGTAAATTAATAAAGGGTCAATTTCTTCTCGTACTAAACCATCCATGTCGCTTTATTCCTCGGTCTCTGCTCGCTAGCGACAAATGTGTGTTTGTTCTGATGAGACACCTAAGTCTATGTACATGCACAAAAGGGATAACTCAGCAATAATTGCATCTTATGTAGAGTATGTAGTGGGAGGTGGGGGATAAACAGCTTGTGAATCAATAAACCATGAGGCTGCAGGCTGAGTTATTTATTGATTTATGACCCCCAGCTCCCAGTTTACTTCACATCTTATGCAATTATACCTTCAGGATTATGCTTCATTTAAGAGGGAAGGAATATATATCATTTCATACAAGGAAACATGCTGTCTGCATGTTAATAATACTTCTAAGAGTTAGATACTATTTTGCAGCTGGATACATTTTGGTGAGGTGTGACATTCAAAGTCTAATGTGCTGCCTGCTTTGACTTCATCTTAAAAAACCCCAACAAGACACACTGCAAAAGAATTTCAGAGCAAACCTATTAGGCCCCATCAAATCATGTTGCCTACCTTGATCTGTGCTGTTTTAAAACACTGTGGAACAACATTACCCCTTGAAACAGCCACCGTGATTTCTGCAAGAGCTGGCAGCCTGTTCTGTGAGAGATATGAGGGACAAAAGGCAGGACTTCCATACAGGACACTGAACAAGTACGTGCCAAGAATCCTGTTTCCTGGGATGTATCTGAAGGAGATGTGCTCTAGAGCATTTCTCAGATGACATGTACCCACAGTTTCTAGTGGACTCTTCAGGTGTGGCAAGACCACACTGGATGAGGAAATGATTGCATGTGAAGGGGAAATCCTCCAGCCAGCTCCGCTGTGCAGTAAATTGTTGGAGTTGTTGGTTTGTTGGGGTTTTTTTAACTTTTACTCTGGTTTTTTTTCCATAATAAATGTCCAAGAGCACACAGGGGACAGTCCTCTTGTGCATACTGGTGGCTTGTTTTGGGATTTACTGTTCTGCAGGAAGAACACGTCTCTGTTACAGAAGAGTGTAAAGAGTGGTGGTATACAAGCTCATGTCCACCCAGAGACAGAGCCCCATAGTGGCACCTGCTCACGTTCCTCCCCTGCATTGCCCTGTGCAGCTCCTGCGTCACAGTCATCTCACCTGGAGCCAGAGGGCATGGAACATTTATTCTTAATACTGTAAGAAAAGATCATTAGTGGGGTACTCAAATTCTTAGCTAAATCACTCTGATTCTCATGACAGTAATTCATTTCAGTGAAAATATTTCCTTGAAGCAATAAAAAAATTATTCCCTTTCCTTCACAAGTACAACCCTTCAGCCGTGTCTCTATAAATCTTTCAACTATTGTGTGACCTGTCAGAAGTATAATTTCCCTCACCAATAGCCTGAACCTACCAGGTGCTAAAAGTCTCCTTACAAAGTTCCAAAAGCCACACACAGCTTCATTGTGAATGCCTTCTCCTGATCATGTAGAGTCTCCAGGTCGTCCAAAAGAATCATAAACTCTTTAGAGTACATAAAGATGTGAATTGTCCAGTGGAAATCATGCCAGCATGTACCAGTGTTTTGACCACACACTATGAGGCAGACCCAGTCTGTTTATTTATTCGTAGAAGAGAGAAGGAAAGAGTTAGCAAAGGGCTCTGGAACCTGAGTATGATCTGTGTGAATTGGCATAGGCTGCCATAAATGTTTCCCCTTGTTTTGGGGCCATGGCACCAGTCAGTGTAGCCTGGCTTCACCAAGAGACTTTACAGCCCTGTACACCTCGTCAATGTCTCTTAATCTTGTGTTTGTATCGGAGATGTTTTTGTTCCCTTTTCCTCGTGTTTTAAACTGTGTTATAAACACACCATAGGAACACAGTAGTCACATTTTAAGCAAATATGCAGGAGGATGTACCAGGATTTTGCTTCTGTATCTTTCTTTACATATGACATTACTTATAGTCAACTATTACATTTGAAATATAAAGACAATATCCTGTCATGCCTTACTGAGGAATGGCAAATAATGTGGAAGGCAGTTCTTGTGCCTCTCTCCAAGTAATGCCACCAATGTTACCCTCCAAGCAGCAGTAAGGTGCTTTTTTATTTAAACATTTGGACTGCAAATACTGGGGAGGAAGAGGAAGGTGTTTAAAATGGACAACTTCACTCCCTCACCTGAGTCATCTCTTATGTATCTTGCTAGACTCCCAAGCAATGAAGACAACTGGTGGGACTGGATTCATCTAGACCGCTTTTCATGAATCAGGTAAAAGGAATTTATCCTTGGGGCTGCAGAGGAAGATACAAAGCATTTTGACCCCTGACATGCAGTGTAGGAGACTGCCTGTGTTGCCACTGAAGCCGCACACTTCTCCATTGCTGCCTCGTTGCTGTAGCAATGCCTCTAGTCCTGCTGCAGATTCACATTTTAAACTCTCATTTTGAAAAGAGATAAAGTCAGAGCTGTTAGGGATGTGCCCTTGTTGCTATGAAGATTTTGTAATTTTATTTTTTTTTAATTTTTATTTTGCTTTTACTCCATGCAGGGCAGAGGAGTCCTTACAGCCTTAATTACAATATAATGACAGCAGGCTATAACCCTGCATTTTTAACATGACATAATTATATTAAGTTTAGTGCTGCTATTATGGCTAAATTATTTAATTCAATGCCTGAAGTCAACAGTGTCTACTCACTGCCATTAAAAATGGAGAATAGCTCAAGAACAGCTTCATGGTGCCACAATTAAATAAAGTCATTTGCTACAAGTTATTTTTCATCTCAGCAGAGACAATAGTCTGAGAGCAGAAGATTTTTAAGGGCAGAGGGCAGTATGAAAAGCATGGGGATGAAGATAAATTCTATCAGGCTTAAAGAATGATTTGCTACAAATAAAATACAATTCCTTTCCCCTAGTACATTCAACCTCTCTCACTCCAGCTCACTGGGTTCAAAGTAACTGTGTTCAAATGCAAGTATTTACTTCACATAGCATAATTCAGAGTGCCAGCTGTAGCATATATTGGTTTCTCCGTTTGATCAGTGTTTTGAAGGTATGGAAATGACTGTGCTACAGCTACATCTGAAGAAGCACACAATTCTCTGATTTATATCACCTGGTGTGAAGTTGCAGGCAACAGTTGAGTGACTATCATTAGTATTTCAAAAGCACCAAAAGAGCTCAGAATTAAACTTTAGTTTGTGGACAGGATACAAGTTCATACATTGTGTTGGCACTTTAAACCATATTATCCACTGGTTAATGGTTACTTGCAGCAGCCTTCCAAGCTGACTCAGTGCTCTGATAGCCGAAATACATGGAGTGTCAATTAATTAATTCCAATAGCTTGGAAATAAAGCCAGCAGATCTGAAATGAACAGGTATAATCTGGGAGTTCTGGCATTAAACACAGGCTGTTAAATATTTAGTGGAATTCAGGAAAAGGAAAGAAAAATGAAGGTGATCTTCAAAAGCTGTGCAAACAAAAAACTGAACATTTGCCTTTCTGGGCAGGTACCAGGATAAATAACTGCAGGGAGACCATACAATCTACGTGGCTTTTAATAAAGTCATGGGAGCTATTTCTTTACAATTCATATCTCAAAATAAATTCATGTAATAAAACTCTAAGGTGGACTGGAAAAAAATCTGATTAATTGTAACATGGAAGTAAAATAAAGAAATTGCAATATAACCTCTGGTCAGGTATTTTTTGCTGAGAGGTTTACAGTTTTCCAGTGAGAGGTCTAGTCTTTTTTAAGTTCTGGTTTTTATTCACTTTTTTATCTTATAATAAACTTAGAATTCATAGGACTGATCATGTTACAAGGAGAGTTTTTTTCAAAAAAAAAGAGAACAGAAAAACAATGCAAAATTAGTTAAACAATCAAAGCAAGTGTCAGCAAAAACTGAAGGAAAGTTGGGGAAGGTGTACATCTCTATTTGTGAAAATAAATAAGCTGTGGCATATGCATTCTGGGTGGCACCATTTCTGGATGAAATGGACCATTTCCTGGAAAGAAATGAGGCTGTGGATCACTCCTCATATCATCCATGACCCCGTCAGGGTTTATAGAGCTGAGATTTGGCCTCAGCTGACCAAATCAAAAGGCGAGTTAAAAAATATGTGGTAAATATCTAACATTTTCATCTCTCTCCAGCAACTGCATGGAGGTCTCTGAATGACTGAGCTCCCCTTCAAGAATCTTTGGGATGTGCCTAAAAACCACTGGGTCGAGTACAGACCTTCAGATTTTGCATTGTTATGACTGATTTAATATATTACAGCATCAAATAAGGGCGTGGAGGCCACACTACATCTCTTTGCTAAACAATTACATTATATTGCAAAGATACAGCAAACACAGGAGGCTTTCAGTAGTGTGATACCTTACATTGATGTTTAACACATTCTCACCCCAAATAAACTCTTTAGTCAGGAGCTGCTTTTTGCATTGATGATGTTGTGTTGTCTTGATGGTCCAGTCTCTCTTTTTTAGCAGATATTTTTATAGACTAAACTAGATTAGACAAGACTATAATATCTTGAGTTGGAAGGGACACACAAAGATCATCAAGTCCAGCTCCTGTCCCTGAAATATAGTCCAGGGATCTTGATATATCTGACTTGTTTCCTTCAATGATCCTGGGGGCTTTAGTCTCCATACCACACAGTCATAGATTTGCTGTTTTTGTGGAGAGATGAGCATTAATCTCTAAGTATAACCATTATTTCGACTGTACCTGACCAGAATCTGTAGTATTTACCATAAAGTTGTTTTTGACAGTATTGGTCAAGATGGCAGTGTTCTAAAATTAAACAAATTCAAAGCAGTTCAGCTCCAAACCTGCCTCTTCCCAGGCACCTTGACTCCCAGAATTATACAAAGCCTCAGTTTGTGGGGTTTTTTTTTTTCTGTGCAATGCAGGCATAGCCATTATGGAGCCTGGTTGTTCTTATGTCCACAGTCACAAGCTGTGGCACCTCACAGATGGTATCCAAAACTAATGAATTCAGAGCATCAAAGTACAGGAGTTGAAAATATACAAGAAAAGTCACAGTCTTGCCCCAAAGTTCTGCCACTTGGAAAGGCAACATACAACAGCAAGGTGGAGAATAACCACACTTTGGAATGGTTCAATAGGCAAGTGGCAAAATATCTGTAGGGTTTAAGGAACCGTCATCAACAGGAAAAAAGAGTCGTGCCTTTCCTGTTGTGTATCCATTGTCACTACCAGTATAAGGTGCCCAGTAGGGAGAGAAGTGACTGCTTTGTAATTTGCCCTTGGTTTGGACAAGCTTCTGAAATGCTGGTAGCCTGATTTATGACTCTGTTCTCAACTGGAAGCAATTAGATCATCAGATGTGCATCTGGCAACTTGCACAGTGAGTTCATTTTTCTAACCCATCTCTTAGCTGCAGGAAGTACTGCAGATAGCTTGGGAGAAAGACGCAGTTATGATATGAGATACTTAAAAAAATGGTTGAGAACCCAGACTTGGAAATTTAAAAAAAAATCAACCAACTAAACAAAAACCTAATAAACCCCAAGCCATCCTAGATATAAGGTATACTTCATAGACTTCATTATCAATAATGAAACATACAGCCTAGCTAACACAGAGCATAAGAAAACATTGCTCATAACATTTTGCCTCCAGAAAAAAGGGAGAGAAAGAGAACACACTGAATAAATATGTAGAGCAGAAGGATCCTCTGAAGGCTTTCACATCTCTGGTCTGTGCCCAGGTCAACACACCTCACTCTTATTCTTTTCTGCTGTGTTTGTGATCCAATATCCTGTTTCCTCTCTATATCTCAAGCCAATACAGATGTGAGCAGTAYGTTTAGTCTGCTTGTAGGTTTGCATTTTTTGCTGCTTTAGTGTGTCTCTTACCTATTGTGATCACATTTTTGCTTTGGTAGGAGAGGTAGGTCATACCCAGCCCTGCTGAAATCCCACCTGCAAATGGACCCAAGTYTGTAATCTGCATGGATTAGATCAGGGTGTAAATCATAGGATCACAGAATTATAGAATGGCTTGGGTTGGAAGAAACCTTAAATATCATCTAGTTCCAAGCCCCCTGCTGTAGGCAGAGACACTTTTCACAAGACCAGGTTGCTCAAATCTCCATCATAAAAAAATAGTATTAATTACTCCGAAAAATCAAGGTTCCTATTGTGTGCTGACTGGCAGTACCCCCAAAGAGCAAATAAATCCCCAGTATTGCCATCCATGCTGTTTGGGTGAAAGCTCAAGCAGAAAAAGCACATCCCTTCGCAAAGCATTTTGTGGGGGAGGATTAATGAATATTCATTGTGTGCACACGTCCAATTTGGTAGCGATACATTGCAGAATTACTACTGCTGTCCTGAGGGGAGGATTTGGAAGCATAGCACTAAATAAGAGTTGGTATGCATTAAATCAGGCCTCACCAGATATGAAAAGGGAAGAAAAATGAAGAASTAGCCATGCAGTGAGTGAAACAGAGATCCAGGAGTAGCCAAATAGTATAGAACCATATTAATAGGTAATGTCCTAAAGCTTGTGCAATGGGAAGGCAAACTAAGGTATCACAGATAAATGTTAGTTCTGGAATCTTCAAACTTTAAAGTGCTGGGCTGTACAATGAACCATCCTTTCAATGGAAAATTACAAAATATTATGGCAAGATATTCAATACCCCTTTGTACAAAAATGAAGCGGTTCAGCCTTGGAGTTAACATCTTTGGGGAAAATTATGGGATTAAAAAAAATGAAAGTGCTCTAGCTGCTAATCACAAACAGCCAGGAATGAACCTTCCCCGAGGAAACTTGCTGAACTATCATTGCTAAGACCTAGAGGAAAAAAAGATGGTCACAATTTCTGACACTTGTAAGAGCCATCAGGAGACGGAAGTCACTAAAAGGCGCAGCTGAAAGATATGCTATGTATCTCTAAGGGGCTTTTGTGCTAGAAGACTTGTCATCTGGAGGCCACTTTCAGAGTCTTTTTCATCTCCTTTCTGATGTAAAAGACCAGAGAGAGCTGCTTTTTTCATCCGTGCCTCACACATTTGCAGAATAATTCTGCCTGAGTGTTTCACTGAGTGTGGACCTGTGAGCAGCTGAATTTGTCCAGTCCTGAACCCCCAGGCACGTTCTCATTGCACACAAATACACCAAATTACTGCGTTATTCTGCAGTTCTGGGAGGGACAGTCTCACGGCTCTGTTAGTTTTTGGATTCATTTCCTTCCATTTGGCGCACATAGAACAAAAGTTTACCAAAATTAAGGGGTTTTGTAACAGGAGTAAGGTTTAGTAGAACAGTTTTGATTGGCGGTGTCTTGTGCCTTGCTCTGTTTCTCAGCAGCTTTACGTTTGAACAAAAATATTTCAGCTGGCAAGCTTTTTAAGTATAATTCTTTGAGGGTCTGCTTCAGAACTGCAGCAGCTTCTGTCCCCATCTTATCAGTTCACGACCCTCTCTGGCTGAAATGCTGTGACAACACATTCACTGCTTGTGTTTCTGAGAGAAAGTCACTCTGCGTTTGAAATTTCTCCATTTGAGCACTTGACATGGACGCCGCTTCTTACCAAAATGAAAATGACAGCGTCAATACTTGAAAAAGAGCACGCTACTTCTCTGTATTTCCTACTGTCAGGAGTGAAAGGAAACATTTCTTCACACCCTAAATGCCAGAGCACTTTTCCTCCTGTGAAGCATGAAGTCATCTCTACTGCTACTGTGCAGTGAGATAATCTGAAGAGAAGAAAGGAGAATGGCAGAGTGTGATTGAAAAATTTGAAAGATGTATGCCTAAGATGCGAAAGAGCTTAGTGGATGAAACTTCTTTAGTCAAAAACTTTGGCTTCTAGTGAGAAGATTTGTACTTTGTCCTATCCCCTCACTTTTGTTAAAACAAGTATCCAATCAAAGGGAAAGAGACAGTTTGTGTTTTCTACCTTGTTGAACAAGGTGTGAGCAGCCCTCTTTCTTAGCCACCTCAGATATCAAGGAAAGTTTCCTCTATGGACTGATGTCACATTTGTTTCTATGGAGCCTGATTAGATTTGGCATTTCCAAATTAAATATTTATTTTCCCCTTCATCTCACCTTATAACCAGTCAATTCTCTTAAAACATGAGACTTTGAAAAGCTCGATTGCTAACTGTTAGGGGTTAGGATATCTTAGATCAAAAACTAGAAATCTTTTCTTAGCCACTTATGTGTTCTCCAGTTTTCTTTCTCAAAATGTCTGAATAGTTAAGAGACTTCAATAATAAATTGGAAAATAGCAATATATATACTCGGAGAGAGTTTGGGGGGCAGGGCAAGAGATTTTTTTTTGCAGGAAAAGCAGAAAAAAGCAGCTCAATGGAGAGAGGGTTGAAAGCTCAGAAGCAAAACAAAAAAGCTATACTGGCAATCAGTTGTGCCTCTTTGTGATTTGCTGCTGTTTCAAACTGCACACAATGTTCAAAAGTTCCATTTTATTCTATTTACAGTAGGGCAGCAGAAAGAAGGGAGGAAAAGGAAACTGAGTTTGGCAAAATGCAAGGCAGTATCAAGGTGGAATACTTGGCTTCAGAACGGTGAGACAAGTACTTTCTATTTTGCTTTCACAAACATTGGATTTGAGAGCAGAGACAGTGTTCTCTTTTCTAGTTAAACTCCACACACTGCCTACACACYTACTCACAGGGAATGGTAATACACATTTGGGAACTATGTTGCTGGGTACATGAAAGTGTCAGGAAGTCAGATAACATTCCTTACACAGTGATCCTATTCATCAGTGGATAAAGAAGAGTGCCATGTTCCTTATCTGGAAGTCTTAGACATCTTCTGAGGTCTGTCATCAAGTAAGAAGGTGGAATGGAGCAGAAAAAGAGTGAGAAAGTGATTCTTATGCACTCTGCCTTTGACTTTGAGTAGCACTCTAATTCAGTCCCCCTGGAAGGCTCCTCTAAGGGTCCATAGTGCTATGTGGATGTTCCAGGACAAGTGGTGGGAACAAAGGTGATGTGAAAAGCAAAACATSAGGATGAAATGTGTCCTTGTAATTATTTCCTTGCTTAGTTGTTTTATGAAGTTTGGGGGTTTTTTCAGCAATTCCTACTTTCTTACTGTGTGTCCTCTACTCTCGACATAGGTATCCTTGCTAAAATGTGCACTTTTTCCCTTCAGAAAGAATTCTTTTAACTAATGCTGAGAATATTTTTTAGAAGGTTGTTCTTTTCTTTAATTTCTTCTTGCTCTTCTGGCTTAAAAAGAAAAAAGTAATTTTCAAGTCTTATCCACATTCAACTAATTTTACAGAGGCCTTATTATTTACCAAGAAAAAAATCTCATCTCCTGCTGCTTTGGAGAAAGTAGAGTGACAAAGTCGGTCAGCTGTTATCTCCAGGCATATCTGGGTCTTACTTCATTAATAGCGTTTTTGCTTCAGTTTATATCTCATAATCTAGACTCTCTCCCTGATGTCAATGATAATGTTTCTTGCTTAATAACACTGACGGCTTTTATCCAAATCCCAAACCCACAGTACACTCTACAGACCCCTAACAGGATCTGTTCCACTGCCCTTCTCTAGAAGTGATCTTGACCCAAATCACTTCTGCTATTTCTTCCCATCCCCCTTTGACATTTCTTTATTCATTGCTGTCCTTCATCTGCTCACATTTTCTCTAGCTGTATTTTAAGACCAGACATGAAGAGTTTTTACTCACTATCTACTGCACATCTGCTTGAAGATTTTCTTACTCCTGTGAGCTTTGGTATCAAGAGACTGAAGAATCTGAGGCCAAGACAGACTGTTGAGGAGAGTACATGCAAGATGGCCTCTATATGTAAACAAATTAATATTGTTTATACGCTTGTCCTTCTCATTAACTGGCAAGCTGTACTTTAGGGTAAAGATGGTCAAAAAGGTCCTGCCTACATATCCACAAGTCCCATGAATATCCACAAGTAAAACATTTACGTGGAGGTGTTTTGTTGCACCTTAGCAATTTTATTGTGCTTTAATTCCTCTTTATTGCATTAATGGTCATAGGTTTTTTGGGAATCTAGACCCCCACAGTGAAACTGGGAAGATGTTTCATCCCTTGGAGAAGTTATACTCTGTCAGAAATGCCATCCAGGCTGACAGACTTTTTTGTAGAAAGAAATCATCACAATCTGTAGACATCTTTGTTTCCCAAGGAACAGCATTTGTCACTTGACTGAGTGGCAGAAATGAGGTGGTAAATCCGCTTGTAGCAAACTTTTTCCTTCCTAAAACTGACAGAGAAAATCTTGAACTATGTAGTGTGTAAGGAGTGCAAAGGCTGGCTAATATTGTGGCACTCAGCACTGTCCCTGCACTGCCAGTTTGTGGGAGAACAGGACATGAACAAGGGAAGGCAAAGCAAGGATACTGCCTCTGCTGAAGCTGCCCTGCCTGTCAAGATCAGCAGCTGATATTTCCACCTAAGCTGTATGAACCCAACAGAATCCATCTGCTGAACCATCTGTGTGATGAATCACTAAAACTACAGTCCATCTGTTGTTTCACTGCCACAAAGTTTGCCAGCCTCACCCTTACTCCATTATTTGAATATTTTCTTTCCCCTCGGGCCTCCTCTGTGCTCTTGTCTCTCTCCTTGTCTGTATCTTTTTGTTTTGTTTTATTAATACATTGCCTTTCCAATCTCTGAAATGTAAAGAAGGAGGAAGTTATATTCCTACTACTCTCTAGTTAGCCAGGAATAGCTTTGCTCAGGGCAAAACACAGATCTGTTATATGTATATCATCATTGCCTGTCTTCAGCTGCTCTGTGCCAGGTAAGAGATCAAGGCTGTTTCACACTCCTTAAGACTGTCCCCCACATTTAGGCTGCCACATGGAACTATTAGAAGTTTAGATTATGTGTTGACTTTTTCCTCACTCTTGAGGGTAGTATTTTTCACTTATTATTTACCTCTCAGCTTGAAAATTCAACCTTGCCTTTAGTGTCTAAGAAAAAAAACAAGAGAAATGCCCAGTTACATCTTTACCCACATGTATCTTACATTTGGGGAAGGCTTAGCTGAAGGTCCTTCACCAGAGGACGAGCTTTAGCTGGCATCAGCCACAGCACAGTGCTGAGGGAGTGGGGACGGGCAGGAAATGTGGCTGTATGCAAAATAGAAAGCTGATTTCTGTGCAGCTGAAAAAAAAGAAGATATAATCTCTTTTGTAGTCCTCACAGTCCAACCAAGCACATTTTCCCTATTTGCTCTCAGCTTTGATGTTCAACAAGGAACAAGAGTAGAATTTGGTCCTATATGAAGGCATAGAGAAAAGAGGAGAAGGGGACTCCTCATTATTTGTCACAGATTTGGAAAGGAGACTGGTGTGCAAGCAGACATAAGGACCGTGGTATTTAAGAATTTGGCTGTAGGCAGCAGGTTTCTGTGACATTGACTCAGCCTGGGCTGGGAAGGCTGTGTTGGACAGCCTGGGTACCACTCAAGGAAAACATGGTTTGCAGCAGGCCCACATCTGTCCCCTCTTTCTGCAGCACCTACTCCATCTGTCCCTCTGCAGCCTCGACCAAAGAGTGATGTTACAAAGCCCTTCAGATCAGGGTAGGGGCATGCAGGCATATCCCCAGCTCTCCCACAGTTCTTGTGGCACGACTGAGGGATGGGGGAGCACATTTTTATCAAGGCCTGATCAAACTGGAATGCTGCACTGTAGTACCTGTCCCATCCACGTATAGAAGAGCTGCCTAGTGCTAATCTGTGACACAGCAAGGCTGCCTTGAGAGGTGCTCGATGCCTCAAGCCTACTCAAGAGACATTTGTACAATGCCCTTAACTGTATGATTTAGCTCTTGGTCAGCCCTGCAGTGGTCAAGCAGTTGGACTAGATGGTCATTCTAGGTCCCTCTCAACTCTTCTGTTCTATTCTATTCTGTTCTTTATAACCTGCATTCACCAAGCAGAGGTGTTCAGATCAGCTCTTAGGCTTCTGCTCTACATCCCCTTTGTCTTGAATTCCGCTTTCTCTCTAGACTTTAGAAGGGCTAGAGAGACTGATCTCTTAATTTAGGCATTGAATTAGATGGCTAAAAAAAGCTGGCTGAATCACTCCCCCCATGCACTCCCCCTTGCTTTGCCTTGCTAAGGATTTGAAGTGATGGCAAATTCACTACCTGTGAATGATCATTCAAATGATTAACTATACTGCTAAGATAAAGAAAAAGGCAACAACCTGGGCCTTTAATTTCAGACTAGCTACTATTTAGCTTCAACCTCCAGCCAATGGATCTTGTTAGACTTTTATCTACTAGATTAAAGGACTTTCTCCTGACAGCTATCCTTTTGTATAGGAATTTATGTTCCTGCACTTGGGAACATCAGAGATTAAAATCAGAACATAAGGAGCACTGAAAAGTGTTGTACTTTGCTTAGGAGAGGGTGGACTTATAAAACACCCAGGCCGATGTGACCACTTTTCACAAAGAAAGAGTAAATAAGAGTGGTGTCCTCTCTTGGCAAACAAATGAGTGAAAGAGCAGAAGCAGCGTGAGCGTGGAGAATAGCAATTTCTTGGCATTTTTGAAAGGATTGTATCCCTGCCGTTTCCTGCCCCATTCACTTTCAGACAATACTTGTTCAGTAGTTTATCTCAGGCAAGAAGCAGTGTCTTCAACAGAGTAGTTAATGGAATTATTTGGTACAAAAGGGATGTTAAATGCAAACAGTGACTAGAGAAGCCCAGAAATAGGATTAACTCACTGGATGGATGAAGAAAGTGAATAAAAAGCAGAAATATTGTGTTGTGTTTGGGCCCATAGATCTAGCCCCATTTTTAGAGGTACTGTTCTGGAAGGGTTAAAGGTAATGTTTCTGGGCAAATACAGAACAGTACTGTTCAAGGGATTCCTGTTTTCATTAGAATGCATGTATCTACTTAAAATATCATCCAGTATAAGCAAATTTACTGTGTTTTATGGTTTTCTTCAGTGTCCAACTGACTTGCATCCAGCTATTCAATTGGATTGAAAATTTTTGAGCTCAAATGGGTTGAACCCATTGATCTCTGTGTAGCAAGACTAGATTATAATGTTATCATTTGGAAGGAACCTAAAGAGATCATCCAGTCCAACTGCCTGATCACCTCAGGGCTGACCGAAAATCAAAGCAGGTTATTTGGGGCATCGTCCGAATGCCTCTTAAACACCAGTGGGCTTGGGGCAGTGAACACATCTCCAAGTGAGAGGGGGAGAGAGAGATGTTCCCTAGCCAGAGAACCATTTCCTTGGTGGAGAGAAGAGTACGGCTGTCTGGAGGAGCAAAGATAGAGTGGTTTGCTGTCCGTGTAACAAGAACAATTTAGGGAAGATGAAAGAGGAGAAAACATTGACCTGTTGAAAGATAGGACACTGTTGGAGTCCAAAGCGCAGCGAATATCTCTCTGCCTGTTTTGAAGAGTTCTACCCCCCTGGACAACCCTGTCTTTGACCTTCGTGCGTGGAGAAAATTGCCTACCCTCTGGGAAGAAGCAGAATCTACACTGGTGTGAATTAGATGATAGAACATTATGTAAGATTGTCACAGGGTGAAAATTTAGAGGTGTTGGGTTTGTTAATATAGTAAATAGATAAGAAGCACAGACTCCAAGATGGAGGATTGTTGTTGTTCTAGGCCTTCTTCTTTCTTCTTTCTTTACTCCATGTTTGCGGCAAAAGTGGATTGAGGAGATTGGGTGAAAAATGCCACAGTTCCTTTCATGTGACAGAATGATTTACTGAACATTAGTAGAAAAGTAAAAATATCTTACATTTCGGGCTTTCATTGGGTAATTTACCTTTAAAAGAACAGTGTTATCTTGATAAGTCGGCTTCTCCTTCACATGCTATAAAGGGAGTCATGCTGTGGCCGAGCTCCTTTCTGATAAGACTTAGTAAACAACTAGCTAAAAGCAAAAAGCATGGAGAAGTCCCGTTCGTCTGCAGAGCCCAGGCAAGTGCTCTGGAAATTCTCCTCCATCCGGGGAGACATAAGTAAGGCGCGGTAAACCATCATATGGGGCCCTGTGTCAGGACACCAATAAAGAAATGTGAGAAGGAGCAGCTATGGCCCTTACTCTCAGACACAAAGAGGGATGGAAAGTAGGCAGTGGTGCCACGCAAAGAGATGTGATTGTGGGACAAGTGCTAACATCCACAGCTCTGCAAGTAGAAGCAGTGTCAGTGTGACAGACCTGGCTGAGATCTGGCTTGCTGGTCACATGTGCCTATTGTGTCACCCCAGGGAACTGGAGCTGGCGTTCCTGCTTGTCACTGCACTGCACAGAAATGCTGTTGTGCTTTGAGCTAGCTCAGGTGTCTTTAACACACTGCTGTGCAGACAGGCTGGATATTTAACACCCATTTGTTTTTTCAGTTGGGTAATTTATAGCTCAGGATGCAGAACTGTCTCAGAAAATGAATCCATGTGCTAACTGCAGCCATCCAGGAAGACCCTCTGGTAGCTGTTTGTTCTTGGCTCCCAGGTTTGCTCTAGGCTGTTCAGTTGACACGTCTGCAATGTGTCAGACCTGTCTGCATCTGTGCAGTTTTTGGTATTTCTGACTTGGGAAACATAGGTTGGAGGGCAAATGCAGCCTGCAATTATATAATCTTTCTCTCCTAAAAATAAAACCAACCAATCAAACCAAAGCAAAACAAACAAACAAACAAACAAACAAACAAACAAAAAAAACTCAAAAAAACCCCTCTGAAGTAAAAACTATGACTTTACAGCCCAGGGACTCAACCTGGGATTGTGGATACCCAGGCACCAGGCTATTTTTTGCAATTTCTCCCTGTGACAGGTATCAGATGAAAATTTCATCAACAGATATTAATTCCTGARGGAATATATTTGATTTGGAAAGCAAAACCATTTCAGGGAATTTCTGATAAGCTCTGCTTTGAACTGATGATTTTCTGAAAGTTACTTAAACAACAGAAGTAAATAGCCTCATACAATATGCCAGCTMATTTTTTATGACAACTGATGAAGGACAAAGAGAGAGGGAGAATGTGGAAAAGAAAATTATTCACCAGAAAATATTTGAGTTCTGTACAAGCAGTCAAATAATGATAGATCCCAGTCAGAAATAATGTAGTCATAAAAAAAGATGAATTGGATCATTTACTTGAAACAAATAATGTAACCAACTCTACTCCACAACCACAAAAAACTAATTTATCTCATRGCAGATGACAGCACTTTCTCAGGAAAAGGTATTGCTATACAGTCAGCATATACATTTTCAAAGGAATTGGCATTGGGAAAGAGCACTCTTCAAGCACTTAATAAAGGTGATTTTTCTTTATGGCTTTCATTTAAAATACATTATGAAAGTCACTTGATTCTACTTGGCAACTGCCAGATTTTGAATAAAGGATTTTCAAAGCCACCAAAATGCTGGAACTGATTTAATATATTAAGAGGAAACATTGTCAGAGCAGCATTTGGCATCAGTCACACTGATTTGGAAGYTTACCACCATGTAAAAACTATATCATAGGATCATGGCATGAGACATGGAGACTGACACAGGCTCATTGCCACAGAAGGGAAGACCTYTGCCATCCTTACCAAACATGCAGCCAATGGGTTCAGAYAAAGGCCCTTGCTTTATGATTGCCTGTTGTGAGAATCACTTACCACAGAGCTCCCCAAAATTTAGGTCACCATTTGGATCCAGCTGAGTTCTGATCTGAGTTAGAGACTGCCCTTCCAAATGGTCCATCACATTTGTCAGTGGAAATCTGCCCTTTATCAGAAAAATTTGAGTCAGTGTCATTTTCTCATGAATGCTGGTGGGTTATCTGTAGCCTGTCTGGAGGGGATCCTCACAGCAAAATATTGAGTTTGTTGTGCATCTTGTCTGAAGTTTCTCCAACAGAGAAAAAAAAAAATACTGCCAACGAATTGTGTCTGAGGATTCTGTAATATTTAGGATCCTGTAATATTTAGACACTACTTGCTACCATTGAAATATTCCTGGTAAGAACTGGAGCTGGTCAAAAAAACCCCATGTAAATTCTCACAAACGAGGGCAGAGAAAACTTGTCCTAACTTTTCATTTAAACATTTCAAGACATGATATTCCTCCATCAGTGATGGTGCCAATAAGAGAGGAAACAGACTGTCAGCAGAAATGTTTATAAGGAGACATGTCTTCTTACACTTTGGAAATAAACCAGAAGAGGAATTTTCTAAATATTTTGGGTTTTGCAAATGGCAAAGAAAACTTGGCTGGAGGATCTGCTGCCTTCCTTCCTGCTGTCTTTGTGTGTGGTCTCAGGAGGACAGTCAAAGGTGGCAGCTTGCACAAGTTACTACCTGAGAGTGCGAGCCAGTATGGGAGKACTGTAGCCTGTATGGCACATTTCAATTATTTATATATTCGTGGGTTCAGGTGTTGATTTGCAGGTCTACATAAAGGGCACTGGAAAATGTTGTCTGTTCAAAAGGACTGTTTGCCGTCTGTTGTGTTCGCTGTAAAGCACCCCAGGTTGCATGAAGACAATTCCTTGATATAGTCTTGCTCTCCTACCTGTTTCTCCAGTCTCATATTAATCTAACCTTAAAAAAATAAAAATAAAGCATCTTTTTATCAGGTTGTACTAGGCAACAGGAAACTTTGCTGTCTTTAAAATCTATGTATCTGCAGATGGGTTCACCAAGCCAATTTATACTGGTGATATAGTATCCCACTAGTCACTGGAGAGGGGATAGGCACTTCATAAAACAATATCTGATCTTCAGATTTCTATCAAAAATGTAGGGTGAAGTTATGCCTGTGAAGTAATAATATTTTTAAATTTTTTTTCTGTAAACAAAGTGAGATTTATACAAGATACTAACTAGCAGGCAGCTGGAGCTGAGTAAAACCCACCTCTCTCAAGGTCTATTCCCAGCTGTGCTTCCAAACTCAAACGTGCTGCTTCAGCTGTTGCCCCTATAAATGTGTTTCAGTGGATACAATCCCCAATTTATCTGCATAGCAGGCACTCTAAGCAAAACAAAATGAAGTACAAACCCTGCTTCACCCCATCCCAGAAAATTAGAGATATTTTTCTCTTCTAACACACTTTGCTCACAATTGTCTAGAAAGTTATCCTTGAGAATGAGTCCTTCCTCCATTCTTTGCAGATTTCTTTATTTATGAAAGTATTCACTTTCTGAACTCTTCGACTTTTCTGCAAAATGGATGTGTACGTTTCAAATAGGTTTTACTGCTGTCATCCTAGACTTGAAACCCTCATCATCTAGCCCAAACAGGCTGTTATTTCTGCGTTGAGCAGCTTCAGCCCAATGACTGTGAGGCACTGTTAATTTATTGTTAAAAGCCTGAGACATTTTTCTCTTATGGAAATACAAACATCCTCTAGGCTTTATACCTTCAAGGCTGTTTTTTAAGCTAAAGTCTACTGCCTATCAGAGCATTGCACCACTTTAATATCTAACAAGGACATGATGTGAAGGCCTTTTCAAAGTCAGAGGCAATTTATGCAGAAGATTTTTCACTATGCCTCCTCAAATACTACATTTTTTGAGTGAAAGTAATTCTTACTACCCACAAATATTTCTTCAGTGTCAATAAGATATAAAGGCAGAAGAGTCATGKCAATGGTTAAATGGAAAGGTTTCAAGAAAAAAGTATTTACTAACTGGAAAATGAATCCTGAGATTTTGTAAAAATAAATGACATGATGGAAACATAAATGGCATACAAAATCTGTTAAGTATCGTAATTCGTTCTCAAATATCTTTGCCCACTGACAGTGCTACTCTGCTGCCCTTCCCTGCAGCTCTTAATGCCAGAGTGAGAGTCAAGCCATCACAATAAGCGCACTTATTTATTACTTATACTTATTTATTTATTTATCTATTTACTTATTTATTTCTTTATTAAATCCTCTGGGAGCTATTCAAGAACAGTCACTAGAAGCCCTTCCATTTCATCCTTGGGACAGAAGAAAATCTACCTAAGAAAAGAGTAGTAAACTTGTTTCACCTCACTCGTGACTGACAATTTAAGACAGAAGTAAATGTCACAGATCAGCTTACGTTAGTATTTCTGCTCAAAAATCTTCTTGTGGTACATATCTACATGGAACAAAGAATATGCTAATATTGCCTAATATTCTTTACAAAAAATGGGTATCTGACAGGATTAACAGAGAAGACAAAGTATTTGGGTTTTGTACTATTGACCTTCAAGAGGCATCAGTGAAGAGCTTTCTTCAAAGAGTGCACATCATGAGCGAGAAGTCTATTTCATGCTGTTCTATCATATTCCATTCTGTTCCATTCTATTCCACATCCTTTCATTCAGTTCCACTCCATTCCTCTTAGTTTCATTTAATGCCATTGCATTCCATGCCATTCTATGAGATTTCATTCCATTTTATTCTATGAAATTCCATTTCATTCCATTCCATGCCATGCCATGCCATGCCATTCTATATAGGTCTCATTTATTAAATTCTATTCCATTCCATTCCATTCCATTCCATTCCATTCCATTCCATTCCATTCCATGCTGCTCTATGAGGTACCATTCCATTCCATGCCATTCCATGCCATTCTATGATGTTTCATTTCATTCCATTTCATTCCATTCCACTCTATTCCGTTACATTCTATGAAATTTTATTCCACTCCATTCCCTTCCATTCTATGATATTTTCTTTGTAATCAGATCTATCCAGTCCTTTTGCTTTGTTTCCAGCTCAGAGCAAAAACTGAGAACTTCACCATAATTATTGTCATACTGAGCTGGAGCCCTCAGAAGCTCTTCTTCTCTGCAGATGTGGAAGGGAACAAGGTGCATGAGCAGGTGCTTGCCTGTATCTGGTGAAGTTCTCAGTTGCACAGGTAAACATTTGGGTCATCCCTCTTTGTAGAAAAAGATCTCATCTGGACACACACAGATATTTGTCCCACCCATTCTTTTGGAAATGCCTCCCCTGGTGGACCAAAGCAAGAAATCATCTAAATATGGTGCTGCAAAGCTGTATTCTCCTCTGCAGTGACCAGCTGGGCTTGTTTACCCATTTGCAGTGACCTAAACCATGTCTCACACTTAAATTGGCCTACTAGGGGCCCTACAGCCCATTTCACCACTCCTATAAGAATGCAAAACTCTGCTGGTGCCTGTGCTGTGGAAACTGCACAGTGAATACATTTTCTGCATGGTAAACAATGGCAGCCTGCTTTGCAGGCTAGTTACAGCAATAGGTTTCGGATTTGTAAGATAATCTGTGACATTTACTTCTGTCTTAAATTGGCAGTCACAAGTGAGGTGAAACATGTTTACTGCTATAATAGATTTGTATCTTTGCTTAGGYAGTTTTTCTACTGAATAAATAACTGCTTGACACTATTTCTCAGGGGAGGGGCAAAACATCCTCACCACACGCAAAATACAAAAAAAAAACAGAGTACAGAAAGAAGAAAAAATAGTATCTTCCATCAGAGCTTTTTACTATTTGGAAACTGGGAGATGAGGAGCATAATATAAATAAATTATGCCCTTTAACAATATCAYAGAAACAAGTAAAATAATAATCTGTCTACATTCCTCAGGGAAAAATGCTACTGATTTTTAGCCCAGAGAATTTTTATTTCATGTGAGTGAAATAACACAATTCACATTCATATGCTAGGCAAAAGATTACTTAGAAATTTGAATGGTTTATTTTGTTTGTGATGCACGAGTTTCTAGAGCTGTTGAATTTGTCATTGTTTCAGTTTCCTTCAGAACAACAATCAATATCCAGAATCAGAAAATGGGGTAAATATATTTTCTGAGAGTGAAGTTCTTTTTACRTGCTTGAAAAATCCTTATTGAGGTTTAGAAATGACCAAAAAAATAGCACTCAGCTTTCATTTGACTGGGTTTTTTTTTCAGAGTACTTTAGAATCCAAGTTATGCAACTTCACGACTGGAACTAATCCATCCTCCAACACCTGAATTTCTAGGAAAAAATAGGTGGAGGACTTTCTTGAAAATGTTTGGGGGAAGCATTCTTCTTACTGCCTACAGAGTGAGGCAGTTAATGGCTTAATTTAAAACATTTATTAAAAATATATACAACTGATTTGGGGAATGGTAGTAGGTTTTGTGTGTGTGGGAATACCATCTTAAATTCCAGTAGTTTCTTACAGCTAAACAACTGTAAGATATTTACTTGCAAGTATYATAACCCTGCASCAAGGATCACTGCTCTAARTGATCCCTTAATCTGGGACTGGGAAAAGTGTTTRATTGCCTCATCTTCTGGTCRAAGAATAGAGCATCCTTGGAGAGCCTCACTTCTCTGTATGGTTAGAGTGTTCCAGTGCTCAGCCRCTCTTCCAGTGAAGAAGTTTTTTACAAGACTTTTACGAGAGCATGTAGTGACAGGACAAGGGGGAATGGCTTCAAACTGAAAGAGAGTAGTTTAGATTAGATATTAGGAAAAAATTCTTTATTGTGATGGTCATGAGGCACTGAAACAGGTTGCCCAGAGAACTTGTGGGTGCCCAATCCATAGGTAGTATTCAGGGCCAGGTTTGATGGGGCTTTGAGCAATCTGGTCTAATGGAAAGTGACCCTGTCCTTGGCAGGGGGGTTGAAACTAAATGGTCTTTAAGGTCCCCTCCAGCCCAAACCATTCTTGGATTCTGTGCTTCTATGATATTCAAGGATTTTACTGTCACAGAGGGCAGAATCCAGTCTTCCATCTCCTGACAGAACAAAGTATTCTCTATCTTTGATTGCCTCCTATCTCCCTTTTTCCTTCTTTTTGTTCTGACTGGGAAGTTACCTGTTGTTAACAGCACAAATTATCAGAAGTATGTCCTTGCTAAAGTCAGCCAACAAGCTCTTTATGACTCAGAAMAGAAGCCTTCTGGTTATTTGGCTCAAGTGGAGCCATATGGACAATCTACCTCCCAAATGGCAGTGAATCGGATAAAGAGATTCCCTCCCCCAACACTAAGMAGGAAGTGTTGACCTAATTGACAGATAAAGGATCTGGCAGGAAAAGAAAACTGATACTGTCATTGTTTAAAACGCTTTTTACCTCTAGGTTGAAGCAAACAATAGGAAGTTCCGATAAAAAATGGAACTATTTGAATCTATTTYATGAAAATGACAGAGAAGTTACAATTACCTACATTGAGCCAGCAGTTGTGCATAGGTATATGCCAGTATAGTTTCCTGTTGAATAATATAAACCATTGCAAGGTAAAAAACCCAAACCAAACCAAATCCAAAACAAAACAACAAACCCCATACAAGCAAGGCTCGGGAGTTACAGTAGATAAAGCTGCAACCCACAAACSTACAACCATTTCAGAAGAACGGTGCTGACGTACACAAAACGAAGCCGTTTATGTAGAGACTTGTACTGTAGATATTGCATATCACAGTTATCAAGGTCAGCTATGTATGAATTGCACAAGACCCTATCCATTACAGATGTAGCTGTTATGGGACTTCTTTTAACAGGAATCCAACTGTTCAGCTATGGTTTGAGTCTAAACTCCCTTCCTGACACTGCCTTGCAGATTTGAGGGATTCACACTTCAGACACTTGCATTAAATTTTATTTCTCAAGCCAAAAAGCTTTTCCTTTCCTSCCCTGAGCCACTGTCAAGATCTTATGGACATTATAATATTCGTGCCTTAGCTACTGCAGTTGCTGCTGAAACAAACTGATTTTTACAACTCCAATCTTCATTTCTTCTGTTTCCCTACACTCTGCATTTGACTSCGATAACATTGTTGAGGCAGTTGCCTGGAGAAGGAGAGAGGGGAAACCTCATTGCAGTCTACAACTTCCTCATGATGGAAGCGGGGTGACAGGCACTGATCTGTTCTCTGYGGTGACCAGTGACAGGACTCGAGGGAAAGGCCTGAAGGTGTGTCAGGAGAGGTTTAGGTTGGACATTACAAGAAGGTTCTTCACCCAGAGGGTGGCTGGGCACTGAAACGGGCACCCCAGGGAAGTGGCCACAGCCCCAAACCTGATAAGTCTGTACAGGGACAGGAATTGGACTTTTATGATCCTAGTGAGTGCTTTTCAATTCAGGATATTCTATGACTCTGTAATTCTGTGCTAAGTACCTATTGCAGCCTGTTTCCTTTCTGATTCAGCATTGAAGTTTCTTTCTTTTTGCTGCACTTTGAGAAACTCCTCTCACAAATTATGACATGCATATTTTATAAAGCAAATTGATACGCTAAAATATGCACAAATCAGTCTGATTTTGCCTAAAGGCATCTGTCCAAATGGGAAAAAACCTGCAGAAGTTCATTAATTGCAGTCTTACAAATGCTGGTCCTTACAGAGACATGGATGAAGAACTCATGGCACAAAGAGGCAAAAGAAAGTTAGGTTTTTTTAATCAAAAACGGAATTGGGAAGCYATAGAAACCAAACATGTTTTGTAACAAAATAACATCATTCCCAACTTTGGACTTTGAGTCAATTTAGGCAAGGACTGATCCCCAAAGAATTTCCATGTTCAAGAAGTTATTCCCAGGAAAAAGACTGAGACCCTATTAGGTACAGAGCCCATGTTTGAACACATAATTGTCATTTATTCATTTTGGTGTTGAGCTGGGTGTTCTGCTCTTGATAAGACAACCATGGAGAGAAATGTGGAACTGCAGTGAACATTTGAACTATGAAAGGGAACATAAATACGTAAACGAGTGCTCAGTGAAAGGAAAAAGAAGTTATCTCAGACTGCTTCCCTTTCTATTGTACTGAGCATCAGGAAGAGATTCTTCTGTTCAGTACATGCTTCCTGGCTCCCAACAGGGCTGGAGTCCACTGGAGAGCATTGCCACAAGGATATTTCCTCACAGCATCRCTCCTTACAATAGAGTCCTACAGTATAAGGTACAAGAAAATTGTTTGTCCTACTTGACTTGCAATCTGATCAGTGAAGGAACAGCCCTGGAGCCATAAGCTGCACAAGTCAGTGATTATTTTGCTGTTGACCAGGCTTTGATTTCTCCTCACTACCATCTAGACAACCARCTTACTAAAAAAATGCCCAAGGGTGATTCAAAAAAAAAGCCAGGAGGCACAGGTTTGCTCCATCTGTGTCAGGATAGCAAAGCACAGGCAGTGAAAGCAGCACCACATCCAGAGATGCCAACACTGTGTTCAAGGCCACTGAAATGAATATTCTTAAATTGTTGTATGTAAAGTTTTGGTTGCATTATTTTAATATGAAAAACTGCTTGCCTTTTTTTTGTGTGTCTTYTCTCTTTCCTTTGAAAAGGGAAGAAAACAATGCAGGGAAAGCCGAGACATGAAAACTAGAAATCAAAACCAGAAAATGATTGAAATATAGACAGGGGATRCTGGTAGTATTACACTTGAAAAACTGTGCAGAGCCAGAAGTTTGACTCAATGGTCCTTGTAGGTCCTTTCCAAATCAGCTTATTCTGTTATTCTGGGATTCTGTGATTGTTTAAAAAAGAACAGCAACTTCTTGTATCCTATCATCTATTCGGTTAGTGCCCAAGAAGGGTTCTTCCCCAAAATATCTTCTGTGGTTCTTGCACTGATGATTTCTTGTCAATATAAGCTGGAGAGAAATCGTACAGTGGAAGGGAAGATTATTAGAGGATAAGAACAAAATCACTGCAACAGCAAGATAGCCCCATAAACTTGCCATCAGTGCCACTCAAAGTGCTTTTCTTCCTGAGAAGCTGCTGAGCTCCAGCACTTTCATTCTTTACAGTACATGGGACAACAGGTTCCCCTCACATGTTTGCAGGGCTGATCCACTTCATCTCGTAGTTTCCATACTTTGATGAGGGCGAGGAACACCGTGAGGAGGCAGCAACTTGTAAAAGTTAGAGTAGTCCGAGTCTATAATCCTCAGAGCAGACCAGCTGAGTGTCTCCCAGTGTTTCCTTGGGAACCATATTGTCCCATTTCTAAAGCAGACAGGTCCACTGTTCAAGTCTTGAAATATTCCTGTAGGTCTCCATGCTGCACCACGGCCTCAGCCTAGGACTGTAACCATGCCCCTTGTTTCCTGAGCTACGATGTCCCTGTGGCAAGGGAAGTTGATACTTCCCAAAAACTCACTTGCTTTGCGCAACATGACACTATACAGCTTCATTTTTTTGGAAGATGTCCCTGTGCATTGCAAGAGGGTTGAACTGGAAGAGCTTTATAGGTACCTTCCAACCCACACTCCTTAATGATTATGGTAGGATATGGATACTAGGCAGTGGGGGCTGTGTGTGCATCTGGAAAAGGCAGTGTAAGATGACTGCAACGTGCCTTGCTGGATTTCTGCTGTTATATCACAATAATCTGTGAATAAGAGGAGATGCAGAATTGCCACATCAGCTCACGGAATCCTGTCAGCACTAACAGCAACACCATGGATGCCTCTATTTACAGTAAAGGAGTTTCATGGATAAGCACTTGGCATTCTTTTGTGGCTCATTTCATAGCCAGTGAAGTTCCCTATCCAGTATTGTGTAGCTGCCTGGAGTTGTAGAATGATACTGTTGGGTGGCTTAACTCTGTGCAGAGTATTAAGTGAAACGAGAGGGTGAAAAGAAGGCATGCGTCATCCACCCATTTATTCTTCAGTAGTTTTGTTCTATGGAGAGTGATGTGCCAGTCCCAGCCACTAATCACCTCTACAGTTTGGTCTGGGTCTATTTTTAATGCTTGAAATACAAAGTTCTGCCTCTGTTTTGGCAGATGAACATTACAGCAGATGTCAAAACAGATGTGTATACAAGTTAATGATGGCACTCATCAAAGTCAATTTTAGCCTTCTGTAACTTATGCACATATAGACCAACGGTTGCTATGTTCAGCAGAGACATCCAGAGAGTGGTGAATTCTGTGCTCCTGTCTGCTTTTAATGATTAATGAGATTCTGATCTGTATGATCTATATCTTTGAGAAACCTCAAAGTTGGGCACTTAAATCCTACCCTAAACATGCAAAGATATAAAAGGTCCTYAACTTTCAGATTCTTGTACTTTAGAGCAGGTTGGACTTAATTCTATAAACTTCTTAAAACACTGAAGAAGTTTTGGATGAATATAGGAAGCGTGATATTTACTTTTATTACCTACCTCCTCCACTACTCACTCCAGTTATATTTTTAACATGTCAGTATCCATGCTTTTCAGGTTTAGATCTTTTCCAAAAAAGAGAGGAAGAGTGATAGAAAAGGAACTCCCAGTGGCATTTCAGGGTATTTTGTTGCTGGACTAATTCTTTTCTGTTTGTGACATATCCTTTGTCAGATGCACAGCGATGAAAACATAGCTTCTGCTTACATCAAATTCCTAACAGAGAGAGAAGAACTAGTGGTGCAGCCCCAGTACTCAATTTAGGTGTAGATTTGGAATACTCCAGACTTCAGCATGCCTTACATCCAGGGGCCACGGCTGATCTGCTTTCAAGACAAAGATTTTTTTTCATATAGGTGTTTCTGGAGATAAACCTCTTTGTCATGATACTCCTGGGAATTCAAATTTGTTTCCAGTTGTGTATAAAGGCTCCAGATAGAGCTGGTAATGAGTGTTGTAGACACAACTGCACCTGCTTTGTAAGTACAGTCCCATATAATAACAATGGAAATATTTTGTGGCAATCAACTATTTCATCTTTCTGTAAAAATACAATGAATTTACAACCCCTCATGCATGAAAGTTACCTTTTTAGGGCCTCCCTTTATAGTGATTTTGTAAGAAAATAATCTGTGTTCTCAACAGGCCTGATCATCAGTAAAAAGTTGTCAGTAAAAGATCGGATGGTTGTTAGAGACACCCAGAAGAATTCTTTCCAGCCTTATCAAAAAATACAAAAAACAGTTTTTTGACTGCTTGGAAAAACAGATCAAACTGTGAATGCAGACAGAAGATCAAACAGATCCCAGGCAGCTCCTTCCCCTAAAGGAGTTAATCTGTCTTCTTTTATTAAAAAAGTTAAATGCAAAAAAGCCTAATTCTTATCTACAGAGACTCAGCAGAGAGCTGGTGGGAAAGCAACATCAAGTGGCACAGGAGACATTTCTCTGCATGCTCTGTGCTCTGTGCTGGCAGAGCTGGGGGTGGAAATATCTCGGGTATGGCCTAGGAGAAGATGTAACCTGACTTGTTGGACCTGAGCACTGCTACCCTGGATTCAAAGTGTCCACAGCACGTGGAGAAATGCTGAACCATTAGAGTGGAGGGCTCAATCTGGGCTGTGCCTGCTGTGTCCAGGGCACTGCTCTGGGCAAAAGCTGTCTTTGATTTCCAAATGCAGCACCAGCACTTGCACATAATAAGCATGGCCAGGGCTGAACACGGGTTCAGGCACTTGCTGGGCCAGTTTTGTCACCTACAGTGAAAGGAACACCCCATGTCCTTCTTATAACAGGGAAGCAGTAGCTGCTGCTCATCTTTATATCCTTGCTGATCACCTTCAGTATCTCTGTGACCAGAGTCAGGAATTTTGGGAGTTTATCTAATTTCCAAGCAGACTCACAGCAGTCTAGCATTATCTTCCCCAGAGATCTCTTACCTCTAGACACGTCAAATTTAAGCACGTGAGACAGTAAGAAAACACCAGCTGCAGACCCCCKTATTAAAGGTCCACAACTATCAGGTTTTACTATTTTGGCTTGGGAGTAGGTGCTTACTGGAAATGTAGGCTATAACTCAAGGGAGAAAATGAAAACAATCCTATTCTCTCCCCACCCCCCTCTCCTTCTGCCCCTCCCCTCCCAAGAAAAAAAGTCTTTTGAAATATTGCCAAGGTTCTGCTCAAAAGGGCTCCATGGTGCTATGAATTTGCATGTCAGCAGATAATTAGTAGATTTAATTACATGCGGAGAGCAAATATATCRGAGTGGCACATAAGCAAAGTGAGATTCTCCGTGTCCCTGATATGGAAAACTGCCTGTGGATGTTATATTAGGAGGCGGACACTGAGTCAGGAAGGCTTGCAATAAGAAAATGAGGACAGTGGAGAAAACAGGGTGTTGAAATGATGCCCAAAGAGGAAGGCGAAAGGAGTTCATCTTTCACTGACAAAAAACCAAAATGCTAGAAAAGTCAGATTGTRAGAGGAGAAAGAGGAATCTATGCCCCTTGAGGAGCCCTAAATGGCTGAATTTTTTAGGAGTGTGAGGAGGGATGGCATCTATTAGAGCAGAAAAACAGATAGGGTTGGGGGRCATATGCTCAGAACTTTCTCATAGGTACTGGGCCTTTAAAAGCAGTGAAGGCCTCTTTGTTCTCCCTTTTTTTTCCCTGATCTGTCTTTTAGATGAAATAATATATCCCATACTCATTAAACCATATTAAATAGCTTCACAATTAAGGATGTGAATAAGGTGTAGACTGTAATTAACTTTATGGCCATATAAAAGGTGCAAGAAAAGAATGCATCAAATTACAGAAGCTGGAGGGAGAAGAAAGAAGTACAGGTTGCAGAACATTTTTCTGCTTCATTATTGACAGTATTTGAAAAAACAATTTAAAAAAAAAAAAGATTAAAAGCTGGTTCTTCCCTGGATTTTCACAGGCTGAATTTTCTRGAAAATTACTTATAAAGAGAAGACAAATGAAAAGCACCTACAGCCTACAGTAAATAAACATTTGCCAGTGACATTATAGCATGTTAGATTTACTTTTTTTAAAGTAAAGCTGTGGAAAACACTTCAGCTGTTAAGCCAGAGGATAACAAAGTTAAGCAGTTTAAAGTCTTGAGAAAGCAGCTGTTAAACTCTTTAAAGCAGAATTTGTAGGCTAGATCTAATTAAAAGAATATTTTTTTGTGCATGAGGGAAATACTTTAAACAATTTCCCTGCTATAATCAATGGATATTTATATCTCACATAAGTCATTTTGCTTTCAGTTTAGATCTTGCTATGGTGTTTCTACAACTTGGGCAGCTATACTCTGTTTGGGAAAATGTGTTAATTGTCCAGACACTGAGTCTTGTCAAGGGTTGTTGTTTCCAAATACCAGTGACATTTCAGCAGTCAGATGTCATTACAYATTATCAAAATCCATTCCCTATTTTTAAGGTGGTTTCAAGTAGTGAGGTCCAAGAATAATTCGTTTTGGTCCGTTTGCTTTCCAGGTTTTGATAATTTTTCTTCCTCTCTCTTGTAAGTTATTGGTCCTCCAGATTTCAGTTTGGAAACATACACATTCTGTTACCTTAGAAACTTGCAAAGATGTTTTTATGCTTGCGGTTATGCATGTTACAAACATCAAAAAAATCCAAAGATTAGCTTAATTCATAAATATGTATATACGTGGGGGGGGAGGGTGTTGAGGATATTTCTGATTTGGGGGAGAAAGTGGCCAATTTTTTATGACAAATACCCATTCCCCAGTTAAAATGTAGCCTCTGAGACAATAGGTTAGAAACTGATTTCTCTTAGGAGAAATATCATATAGTGATGGGACCCAAAGATTTTAGTCTTTGAAAAAACATCAGATGTCCATTCTGCTAAAAGGCATGAGTTTACAGAATCTAGGCAGATCCAATGAAAAATAATGTCCCATGTTGGTGTAAAAGGAAAACTAGAGAAAAAAAACAAAACAAACTCAACAATAGGAGAAGAGAGATATTTTATCATTTTTGTTCCCTTTTGTCATGGATTTGATGTAAAGAACAAATCAAYAGGCAAAATATTTTTATGCAAGCAAAGTAAATTCCCAATCATTTAAATTAACAGGGAGAATTCTAAGAAGAGGATGCAAATGTCTAGCTTCAGAGGACATTTTGTATGTGTTGACTACGTATGACAAAGAATATAGTGCAGGAAAGGAACACAAGGCCAGGAGGAATTAATTTTCTTTGTATGCCCAAGAGCTTAGTATTTCTTTTCACACAAAATTTAGTATTTCCCTGAAAGGAGAAATGAGCCCCTTTACATGTGTGAAAAATTAGTGTACAGATGCACTTAGATGCACTTATCTTAAATGATCATACATAGTTTGAACTGCAATAGAGAAAAGGAACCTGCCCAGGAAAAAAAGTAAACTCATTTTAAGGAACTATATTCTGGCTATTTTGAACAAAATAATCACTCAGCCTAGGCAAGAATCATGTATTAAAGCCAGTCAAATGAGACCATTTTAAAGACACTTTAGGAATCTGATAGTTTCTRCCATTAGAAATCAGTGCAGTGAGACGCTTGGTCGTTTCTCTGCCGTTCTAAGGGTTCCCCTGAATATGCATTTTGGCTGCCAGTTAGTTGGGCTATTTCCTTTTTTTCACTAATGTTGAATGGCAAGTCCCAACACAAAGAGGTGTCAGCACGAACAGAGGCAAGGTACAGGCTCTCATTGCTGCATGACAGCATGTTTCACAGCCCCTACTAGTGTTTCTGTCACCTTGTAACTCAAACCTCCTGAGACTTGGATGGCTGGGGACTTCTTTGGCTAGCTGGGGACAGCCCTGACACCTCCTGTGCATTCATACACTCATCTACTGTGCTCAATGCACGGTGTGTTCATTTCTACTAGCGCTGGCCCTCCTAATTGGGAAGCAGATGTTGCAAAGGAAGGTTTGGGAACAGTAGCAAATAACACATATTTTACTGGCGTTAAACAACAGTGCTTCCAAAAGTAGTTTGAAGAAGAAGGTGTAGGAAAATGGGATACATGACAGCTCACAGCRTGTGTGATGTAGTTAAAATATCTCCCTGACCTTGAGGAGAAGAGATAATTTTGGAGTTTGTGGTCAAAATATAAAGCAGTGGTACTGTGTCTCACTTGGACCAACACTGTGTTGTGGTACAATACAGCATTTCCAGAGGAAGATTTCACCAGAAGTCTGCAAAAATTTGRGTGAGATGTAGAGAAGGCTTCATTTAGCAGGGACAGTGAGCACCAGTGTGTGTTTCTGGACTGTGAAGCTGTCAGGCTGGCATCTGTATTTTGTCTTGGAGCTTTGTGCAAAATCTGTAATTTGAACAGAAGAAGCCATTTAGTCTCCTCAGATGTTTGGGATCCTTGTCTGGGGTAAACAACTGTTGCTGCATTCCTCTCCTCTTGTGCTGATGTTRTTTCAATAACAAATAGGCTGTTGTCAGCTCCAGTGGCAATAAATCAGCTTTAGATCAGGCAGAGTGGGAAATGCAGGTTCAGCAAAGAGCAGCAGAGCAACGGGGCATTATTTCTGTCTGCTTCTCCATCAAATGTCTAGTCTGTAAAAGGAAAGCAGCAATCCTGAGCTAGCAGTGTGGGTTGGTTGGGAAGGTGGGAGTCCACTCCAAAGCTGACATTCGCAAGATCAGAGGCTGTTAAATCATGCTGCACATAAGTCTTAACTTTATCGTGGAAAACTCAGCCTAAAGGTGGGGTTATTGTTTATTGTTTCACTCACTGCAAGCTAGTTTTGCCAGTTTGCTGCACCAAGCTAAAAAGCAGTTTGACTTTCCCATAAGTTTAATTTCCAGACGTTTCTCTGATCTCTACACACATTCCTGGGGCTATGCCTATCTTCCACTAGTAATGATCCACTATGTGCCATGATAGGCGTACTCATAAAGTGCAAGGAGCCTTCAGCCCAGAATTCAAAGGGAAGAAAGTAGATCTGCTGTTCCCCCCTGCTCCCCCTACACTCCCTACTAGTGCTTAATTCCAGCAGCTCAGCAAAGAATGCAACATCAATGACTTCGGTGGTGTTACAGGTCTCTGGTGCACATCCCCTGTCTCAGCTCTAGCAGTTTCTTGCCCAGAAGTCTTGATTTATTCTGAAACTAAGGTTTTGGATATTGGTGATATTAGTAAAACAATTTCAGTAAAATTTAATAAAGCGTTAAAGTGTAATTAAAGATTAATTTAATCTGTGTTGGTTTTCATGTAATATTTTAACACAGATTTTGATTGTCAGTAACAGGAGAGCTTCTCTTTTAAAAAATCTATTATCCACAGTCACTGTCCTTGCAAAAAAAAAAAAAAATTACCAAGCAAGCTATTCACTGCAATCTAGTAAAGAGTTAGAAAAATCTTCCAACAAAGAATATAATGTATTTGAAAATAAAACAAGTCACAGGCATGTAAAAGGTTCACTAGCAATTTCAGCAGGAAAGACAAAGCACATAATTTCAGCTTTCATGTACCATTCTGATAACGCTAAAATCTTTTCTTTGGATGGTTTCATGCAGACGATTGTATGAAAGGGTAATTAGACAAATGGTTTGACAGACTTGGAAACATTTTGGCCATCCTAATCCAAGATTTGACATTTTAACTTTGAGGGAAAAGTATAATTTTGGCTTCTTTCTCTCATTTAGGATAACAATAGCATTTGGAGGCTAGAATTCTATGCATAATGAAAATGTGACTCCCTAATCAGCCCTGATTTTCAAAGGCAAAGTAAATAGTAATTATCTCAATTTAGAGCACAAAAATGATGCTAAATACTTGGAAAATCTTACTCCTGACAATGTTGACTGATAGACAGAGATGTGGTGGAATATCTGGTGACAGGACTTTCTAAAATGGGTTTTAAGAAACATTTTCTTGAATCCCAACACAGTTAATTCTCTCCTAGATTCAAGAGGACAGACTATGTGACCTCTTGAAATACTTGCTTTTTTTCATTTCTGTGACTAACCATTTTCACCGCCACAACTGTTGCATGACAAAATCAGGGTAGAAGGGAAGCATTTGTATGTGAAAATCAAAGCAATTTTAAAGATTCAGGGAAGTGCTCTCTAATGACTTCTTTGGGCATATTTTTCCACTAAGCTAATCAAATACATTGGAGATTTTTTGTTTGGTTGGTTGGCTGGGTTTTTTTTTTCTTTTTTCTTTTTAGTTTGTTTGGTTTGAGTTTGATTTGGTTTTGGTTTTTTTCTTGCAATCAATTAAAGAGCGAGAGAGCAAGGAAAGCAACCAGATTTACAGCATTGCTTTCATGGTTAGACATCTGTGTTCCAGCCTCTTTTACATTCAGGATATTAATATTGGTAAAATTGATAATGAATTATGCCCCTGGAGGCTGTGGTTAATTAAATTGGCCACCCTTTTGTCTTTAGCACAGGCAGCTGGGGATTTCAACTACTTAAATTTTTGAGTCCCACTTTGAGAAAATTCTGCTGTCAGACAGTCTTGCAGCTCGTATCACGAAGGTCCTGCATTATTTCAAGCTGTTCATCATCCTTCAGATGGGCAAAAAAAACCCTTAAAAAATAATGAAAAGCATTTTTTAAATACGAACTGTTTGTGGAATATAGAATGTCACAAAAGCGAATCAGGTATTCCTCAGCCTGTGTTCTTGGTGAAATAGTGCTAAAATGGACACATTGTCTCCTGTTATCTGTCAGTCAGGAAGTTCTTGGATCTTTAGGTGCTGTTGTAAAGCAGCCAGGAGAGCATTAGGTGTATCTATGTTCTCACCTTTCCTTGGGAGTAATATGATGGAAACTCCAAAGCAGCGTGGCGAGAGGCTGCCATGACTGAAGCACCTTCAGGACTAAGGCTGTCTGATGACCATTCTTGGTGAAAAGTTTTTTCCTTCTTCTATCCTGTGAGAGTCACAGCACCGCTCTGAAGGAAAAAGTGCTCCTAAACACGTGGGAGAATGGGTAGCAATTGGTGCACCTCTCTGTCTGCTGCCCCTTCAAAAAGCAACTGAGTAACCCCACTACATAAAACCAAGGCAAGCAAAAAAGAGAAGTCACTTTCACAGGTCACCCTATTTAATCCTCATCAGTTGCAATAATACCAGGCAGCAAACAGGGGTTCTTCTCAAGAACTACAATACAGCTAAACTGGACAAAAAAGACAAAAATGTGATGCCTCCCTCTAGAGTTCACAGCCAAGGTAATAAAATGCAGAAAGACGGGAAAGCACAGGAGAGCAGTGAGAGAGCATTGCTGGCTGTAATCAAACCAGGCTATTAAAGTAACACTTTTTTTATTTGACAGTGGTTACACAGCACCAAGGCCTTTGCTGCTCCTCACACTGCCCCACCAGTGAGCAGGATGGGGGTGAGCAAGGAGCTGGGAGCTGATGCAGCTGGGACAGTGGACCCCYGACAGAACAAAGGGACATTCCAGACCATATGGCCTCGTGTTCAGCAATAAGAGCTGTGAAGATGAAGTGATGAAGAAGATGAAGTGATGGCCTTTGCCTTCCCAAGTAGCCATTATGCGTTAAGGAACCCAGCTTTCCTGGAGATCATGGACACCTGCCTGCCCATGGGAAGCGGGGAATTAATTCCTTGTTTTGTTTTATTTGTGCCAACAGGTTTTTCTTTACTCTCTAAACTCTTTATCTCAATGGAAGAGGGTGTTTTTTGCACTTTTATCCTCCTGATTCTCTTCTGCATTCCACTGGGGAGAGTGAGCAAACAGCTGTGGGGATATAAATTGGCAGCATACTAAATGTGTTTGAGGATTTTAGGTTTTTTAAAGAAATGGCAGTTAAGCTCTTGAAAACTCAGTAAATAATTCACACTTTTCAATGACATTCTATTCAGAACTAAATACTAYACATCTAGAAAGCAATCCTTACAAAATGGAATAAAGTATGAAGGCCAAGGTTCGTATAAGTTATTTTAATGTTGCAACTTATAGGAATAGGAATTTCCTCTCTGACCCTCATTTGGGCATAGATGAGATGAGGAATAGGAAATTTTCTTTCGTCACTTCAGTAACATTCAGTAAAGATAGTATTTTCCAAACTAAGTCAAATTTATACTAAGTAGACCTATCATTGCCCAAAATGAACTTACAACAAAACAAAGCAGTACGTTTTTTCCACCAGAACATAAGTACCACTCTACAAAAAGCAAAATTACAGCATTGTTGACTTTTAAATTAAGCTTATATAACAATTAGGGGTGCAACATTCTGTGATGGTATTTCAGTTCTCATAGGGATCTTTATTTGGCTAAGGAAGACTTACTTAGATCTATTTTGCTCTTACTGCCTATTCTCTCTTGACATAATTAAATTGTTAGACTCTGTGCTTTGCAAAATTGGAAATTTTTGCAGTTCCACTTGTCTTGGGTAAAGTATGTTTTTCAGGAGTTTTGTCCCAGCTCGTCTCCCACTGACAATGTTTCTAGGGCAGTAGGCTACATGTGGGAATAGGGTGAGGTTTTGCCACCACTGTGGTGGGGACCTCTAAGAATAAACTGAGCCCAACTGACCGATTTGTTTCGTCCTCAAGGAGAGAACTCATGTGCTGTTTCTAAACTGTCAGTTTAGCTTAGATGGAGACAGCATTACAAATGTGAGATCTACATCTCCTGTGGAAAAAAATGTCACACAGAGTGGCATTTGTGCTGCACCTGTATGTCTACATCTCACTGTCTAATTCTACAATGGTAGGAATACAGAAGAAGATGTAACTGACATGAGTTCCCTTTTCTGTACTTTGTGCATCCACAGTGATGGAGACAGCCTGTCTCTGTCTTTATCCTGCTCACTCACATGCTGTTTGTCAGTTCTCTGCACAGACTTTCCCAGCTCCCTCCTTTTTTAGCCATATGTGATGCTGGAATCCTACATCTGTTACATATATTGCTGTGTGTATATATATATATATATATATATATATATATACACACATCATCTTTTAAAATTGGAAATCTTTCCACAAGGCTCTCAAAATAACTTGACTGGTTACCCAAATCAGCTGTGTTATCTACTTACCAAAGAATACATATAACAAATTGTGGGATAAACAATTTTAGCTTTTAGCAACTGAATCTTGTATTTTCATTTTTGCTTCACAGGTTTTGCTGGTAACAGTTTTATGTTAATAAACTTAAATCAGAAAATACAATGACAACTGGTTCACTGTTTTCAGTAAGGGTGGAAAGTTGGACAGAATTGCTGTATTGAATCAGGGCTACTGAACAAAAACTCAGTGTGCATCAAAGTTAGTCTTAAAATGTATGTTCACTATGTTGTCTGTAGAAATAGATACTATCAAATATCCTTTCCTAAGACTGTACCAAAATATTCTGCTGAGTGCAAAGAATATGAAGAGTTAAACACTTCTCAAAACACTACAGACAGAGCATAACACTCTGCACAGAGTATTGATGGTCAAATGAGGACATTAGCTTCCTGCTGCCAAAAAATTTAAAAATCCAACACCTTTGATGMATAGTGCATTGGAGTAATTTTAAAGAGAAGAAAATGCAGGAGAGTTTTATTTTCGAGTGACAGAAAACCACCCTTTATTCATTCATTGTAGAGCCTCACTGAATTCTTTCTTATCACTGTTACCTCTCAGAGCATTTAAAATTATTTCTACATGGCTCTGCATATGCAACAGGTGTAAATGCAAAAAGTCTTTTAAAATTATCCCCCAAAATATACTCCAAGTTTCTTAGCACATTCCTTGAATCTCAGTGCTCACTTCTTCATTTCAGCAGTTTTCAAGGATATTTTTACAAATTTCAAATAAGAGAAAAAGAAAGGCTTCCTCTCAGGCACAATACTGATACTCAATCCTCCCCTATGGATTAACATTATTTTCATATGTCTAAAACACTTATTGACCGGGCAGAGACAAACTGTTCATTGCCTCATGGCATAAATTTTTCATTGAGAAGGAAACACATTTAGGCACTTCAAAACTCATTAAATAATTAGTATGTTTCAGCTGCAGTAAAAAAGCCAGAACTAATTACCAATATCTGCCTAGTGAACTTTATACACTTGGGCTTGTTCTAAAAGGACCAATAATTATTTTACAGAAGCCTAGCATCCACCTTCGAATAAGCTAAGATGCAGTTGTGAACAGTTTTGAGGCTTAACTCTTACGTTCAAGCAGTGACAACTCCTACAATCTCAGGACTCTCCTGCATCCAGCAATAGGAGTCTGGGATATATAATTGCCTGGCACTCTTGCCAGCCCTTTTGGTTTTTTGATATCTAGGAAAAAAAACCAATCAGATCCAATGTACCCAAAACAGTTTAATTGAGCTCACTCTGACACAGTAGCAACTGAAAGTGACCACCACAACCCAGCATAGATCCATCCATGCAGAGCAGGAGCATTTGCAAGTAAAGTCTAGGAGGAAATAGAGAGTGTGGAGAAAATTCTGCAGGAAGGGCAGAGACATCTTCTCAGGTGATTATCCACAGAAAATGTTTCTCATTGTTAGCACCGATCAGAGATATATTGAGCTTTTGGTACCAGTCTCATATTTCTTGACAATATCAGAGTTTTTAATCTACGAGTCCCAGGGAAAATCAGTAGGAAATTCTCAATGCAAAGAGACTAACAGTATGGGTTTGGGTTTTCAAATGTCGATGTGGATGTTGAAATGTATGCAATGGGTGGCTGCTTATAGCCATGTCTATAAAGTAATCCTGCATGATGGTACATGCTTCGGGCACCTGATGTAACTTTCCCATTGGTTTGTGGAGTTTTTTTCTCTAATAACCTTGTTGTCTGCATAAAGGTGTGGAAAAACTAAAGAGATACATTATTTCATGTGTATAAAAAGATTATTTTAACGATGGTGCTTAATGCAGCCCAGTAGGGAAACTTGTTTTGCACCAGTCCACCTTGCCACCATCAATAAAAGCCAGGTCCATAACTAACCTGCTGCACCAGAGCTCCTTGGGCATGGATTTCACGTTTGGGAAAAAGGGAAGGGAACAATTACCTGGTGATCTATAAGAGCATGAATGTTTGAAGTCATGGGCACCTGACTTTCCACTATCTCCTCACCCCATATAGTCATTTACAGTAGCATAATTTCCATGGAGATTAACATTTTAGGTATCATTTCCGGTGGGGTGTTTAGTGTGAGCTAAATATCCAATGCCTGATGCAAATAAAAAATATTTTATGAGGCGGGGCAGATACATGAGCACTGTTTGGACAGGATGCTACAGACTTGTTGACTATCTCAAGGTAATTAAAAGTCAAGGGATCATCAGGGAAATACCTTCTAAAAAGCCTTCAGGAAAAAATTGTCATGTTTCTGTTTCTTCCCCAAAGTAAATTTCCCTTTTCTTTTTCAGGTCCACCTAAACAAGACAGCTGCAGCGACCAGACCTGCAGTGACAAGCACTGCAATTTTCATTGCAGTGACAATCACGGCACTGGGCTGTAAACTTCTCCAGAGAAGCCCTGCACACCACCACCGATGGGATAAATGGCCTTGGTTTGTCTCTCAGAAGAGCAAGGAGGGGACAGAAGAGACTTTTCTCAGGAACTGCACCCATCATCACAGTTCCTTTTCAAATAAAGCTGGACTGCAACAGGATTGATAGTGTCCCTGAGAGCTCAGGGAATCRATACAGGCAGCAGGAAAAGGCAAAGGCAAACTGCTGTAGCTTCTTAAATGAGAATTGATTTTTATCCATTGTCCATTCCCATGGCAAAGGAACAAGCTTATCACTTCAAACCAAGAATAGAAGGGAGACTAATTCTCTGTCTTGGGAAAGGACAGGAGCTCAGTAGAGGTCACTAAGATCAACACTGTATTAAAGAAATCTTTTTTTACTTGACTTCCTGACAAAGCAAGTGGACTTGGTCTACTCAGCTGTCTGTCTTTCCTCCAACATTGCTGCCAGAGGCTGCAAGGAAACCAGGGTGCACTATCAAGGGGAAAAAAAACCCAAACATGTTYAAGCATTCCTCAGGAATAAAGAAAGTTTGCAACATTTTGCGGGCAGAGAACTCTGCTTCTCCTGGGAGAAGCCCTGGAAGAACCAACAGCTCCGTGTTTGGCACCAGTCAACACCATGGGTGTCAGAGCTCTGTGGTTCCCAGATATCCCACCTCGATATTGCCTCAGCAGCTCCTCTGAAAGATGATTCTACAGCCAGCTCCTTCTGGCTAGTTCTCCCATATGATAAGCAGCCTAGATAAGGTGGGAAAAAAACAGTTTTACTTTTTTAGGGCAGAAAGATGAAGCACAAGCAAGAAACACATCCTTTCATTTGTGCCTTTGAGTAAGCTGCACACAGCCCTAAAACTCATTGGGCTTTCTCATAATTGCACACCAACTGTTATGATTAAATAAAACACCGTCAGTCCAGCTTCGCTCGTGTACAACTAACAATGCTTAGTTTCTCTAACACCTTCTGCACTAGAAAAAATATATCCAAATATACATATATTTACATATAAATTTATTCACAAGGATGCTTCACAAGCACAGRAAGGAGCTGATTTCACTACAGCAGAAGGTAACAGGACTAAAATATCTTGTTTATCTGCACTGCACTTGATCTGTGGTGTGGTGTGTGCAGAGAGGCAGGTGGTCCAAGCCATGCTGAKATGGAACTGAGGCTAGGCAGAATCTTAATGACATTCATGAGCCTGATAAATTTGTGTCAATTCAAAACCCATCAGAGAAGTTCTCTGAAGCCCAGAAAACAAGTGGTGTTCATTCACACTCCATGTGTGCTTCTCTCCTACCACAGTGGCACCCATCTTTATGTGTGATGAAATTGGGGGTCTCATTCCTTAAGAGACAATGAAAGAGAAGGGAAGGAGAAGGTCACTCTGTCTGTAGAGCAACATACTATAAATATGTAGAGTTCTAYGTGGGGTATGTGGCTTTCAGACTGGCTGCAGAAAACACTTGWTGAGGAGGACAGAAAACTGTCCTAGTAAAGAGGATTTCTAAAAATTTTCAGTGATGGTGGTGTGATTTGTAACACACCTTCAGCCCCACTTTCCTTCTTCATGGCCCTCAACTCCTTGATCTGTCAGCTGGGAGCAACCAGCATGWTCAGTYGAGCTCTGAGTACTYTGAAGTCTTCCTTTGGAGYTCCCAAATGCCTTTTGTTTAGCTTTCTGAGTTTGTTAAACTTTAAAGAAATGAAAATATGCCAGTGTAAACTGTTCCTTCTCTTAAATCTCTTCTCATTAAAAGGGATAGCTAGGCATGTATTAAAAATCTCAGGTCTTTTATGACCTGTTCCCTTTGGCAAAAGAACATGTAGACAGTAGTCTGGATTTTGGTGAGGGTTTTTTTTTCTGGGGAAGAATCCTCCTAGAAAGCATGTTTCATCAGTACCCATGACAGGGAGAAAAATATTTTGGGTGGGAGATAAATGTCATGAAGTTGTCACAGCTGACAGGCCTTTTTGTTGAAATAATTCTGTCTAGTTTGGCATCATCTTGTCACAGGAGTGTGTCTCTCACAGTTGTTTACAAAAAGGTTTTCTGTCCTATAAAATAATTAGAAGCAATCAAAGTCTAGCTTTGACTGGAGGTAAGGAGGAGGATCCAAGGCACAGTTTTCGTGACAGAAGGAGAAGAAGATAATTAAAATTAACTATAAAATTTCTGGATTAATTCTACAATGTGATTGTTCATGCCATATCACGGAAGTAGTATGGACCCAGCAGTTTTGGTCACAGCCTCTTCTTTGCATTTGCTCAATGAATTAACACAATGTCACATAATTGGCAGATTTGATTACATGGTGATGATAATTGATATATTCAGCACCAACAGTTCATAAACTGCCAGAAAATCAGCCAATTCATTAGAAATCAACATGCCTGCCCCCAGAGATCAAGACACTGGGTTATGTTGACTAAATTAAACACAACTAGTAATTTGATTAGACAACCTATTATATGAAATTAAGGAAAAAAAAGAAAGAAGTGGCTTCAAATGAGGCATGCATATTTAAAGCCAGRAGGAAGAATTTTCATCAGTTAAGCCTAACTGAAAGATAAATGATACTCCTTTGAAGTATGGGATCACAACAAGACATTTCAATTCAGGGGAAAGATTTAAAGGTTTCATGGGCATGGTACCACACAGTCCCTGACTGGAGAGTTCTCTGTTAGCAACTAAAAGTACRTCAATTAATTCCAAACATTTTTAGAGGATGATGAAGTGCCATTGTATTTTTTTTGCAACCTTTGTGGAATATGAGTGCTCAAGTGTCACCTCTGCRGCTGGGGGGAACCAAACACAAGGCTAAGGTGCCCTACACTGCTCATGGCATTGGTGCTGGTGCCAGTGCTTGTAAGGAATCAGCTCATGCCACACCTTTGCAGACTCCGGGCAGAACTGCTCATGGCAGTAGGATCTTGCCCAATGCATTGCTCATAAAACCTCCTTATGTTTAAGCACAAATACGTGTTTAGTACTGTCAAGGGGTACGATTAAAATCCACTAAAATATAAAACAAAAAGCTGAAACTTTGGGGTCAATGAAAATGTATTTGTCGTGGTCCTTAGTATACACAGGAAGTCGCAAAGTAATCATCTGCATCACTTCACACACATCTCACTACTGAAAAAAACTGCATGAAGGACATGTTACAGGTGTGGGTGGGTGCCATGATTTCTTTCCATACCTTAGAAAAATTGTTAACCTGGATGTATGCCAGCACTCTATGAGCAACATTTTTCTTCTGGAGTTGTTCTGTCTGGAAATAGGAAAACACATCAGTTACTCCAAGGGAGGGGAAGAGGTTGTGCTCTGTACCAAAGGGTGCCAGGGATGAATGGTTTTATTTTCTCACCTACAGCCTTCTTAGAATTCAAAACATGTTTTGAACACACTCTCCATTTGGGATACATGTCTACTTACCAGGGTCAAAGGTTTGACCCCTGATTGTGCTTGTTTGACTTGTTTGCTTTTGGTGCATTCTGAATTAAAGCATTTTATCCCTTGTTTCATGCGTGAGCTGAGAATCTTGATCTAATATGCACTGAAAGCCTCGGACTGATCTATCAAGATAACTACACCTGAAATACTGATGTCAGAGAAGGCACTCCCCCAGACTGCAAGGAGTCACTGCCTTGAAAAGCCAAAGGTGCCAGGAGCAGTGTTAGAGCGAGGATGGTTGACTTTTCTTTTTTTATAACTTTCTGGTTAGCTCYGGTGGCTGTGAGAATGCAAAGAAGCACTGTTTTGTTGAGAAATTATTTATATGAAGAAAAATTAATGTACATTGCAACTGCCAGAAATGAAAACTTGAGCAGAGCTATGAAAAAGATGATGATAGGGATATAGAGGACATCAGAATCACATGCRAAAGACAAAATTTTTTTCCAAAAAATGGAGAATTTCTTTCTTCAAAACAAGCATTGTCTCACCCCTACCTCTTTTTACATTAGAATGCTTTTCACAAAGCTGAGTTAGTAAAGACAAAAAACTCTTGTTTCTGACATTTGTTGGAAATCAGAACTGACACATCACATATCTGTTTTCCAGATTTAAACCTGTACATGCTTTCAGCTTCCTTGATCCAGTTATTTATTGTATTCACGAATCAGGTCTATATATAACTTATATTTGGCTGGACAGCTAACAGCTGCTTAGAAAAGAAAGATTTATAATTTCCTTCCAGCATTCCCAACAATAATTTCTTCTCTTCATGGCAATTTAGAAACCACTGAGAAGACAGGTTATCACAAACTCCAGGCCCTCTGTAGAAATTTAACTCTCTTTTTTTTATGTTCAGTTATTTTTAAATTGTACAGTCTAAGTGAAAGGGCTCAGCAGTTGAAGAGGAAATGTTTGCAATGCAAATAAATCAGGAAAAGTAAAAGTTACAATTTTGGAACTAGAATTTCTTTAGTTTCTGAAAGTAACTTGCTACCTGACGCTAGTAGCATTTATGGATGATGGGGAGCATCTTTTCCAGACRTGCTTAATGATCTTTTAAATTTGCATTTGCATGACTTTCAGTGAATGGCTTGGACGCAGCTGAAAAATATATCAGTTGCCAGTGTTCCCCCAACCCTAAATACAAATGTGCAACAGCTATTCATTAAAGGACAYGAAAGCACGAATCATCTCTAGAATTTCCTTGTGTATGATATATTTCTGTTCTTATCAGAAACTGCAAAGATTCCTGCAGCCCAGAAAAAAGGATGAAGGGACTCCAACTGGAGTCCTACCTTTATCTATTTGGGTTCTGTGGAGTGAAGGGGAAGCAATGGCCTTGCAGGCTGCTTTTCTCTTCTCCATCCTTCTCCTAGATGTATTTGAGGCTTACTTTCTTGTCAGTCTCTTGTCCCTTGTCAATCTCTTGTCATCTCTTGACATCTTTGTTCTGGAAAACTACAGCTAAAGTCAATTAACTAGCAATACTGATAACATTATCCTTGTTCCTATTGTTTAACACCTGCATTGTCACACAAGCAAGAGTTATATTGTTCAGGATGGTGCACAGACATTCCCAGAGATGGTATTTACTTCAAAGCACAACTGCATGAGGAGGAAAGGGAAAAAAACAAGGGAGAGGAAAGGGAAAAAAACAAGGGAGAGGAAAGCACGCATAGCATTTATAATCTAGACAGCATGTAGCACATTTGAACCTATTAGAATGAAAATCATATGAGAACTCTTACATTACGATGATGTCTTAAGAGGCCTCCTAGAAACAGAGACTAGACAAGAATAAGGGAACAAAGGTAGATATTTATTTCAAGGGCCTTCAAAGGTACACCCTGGGGAGCCAGAGGCTATTGCCAAGATGGACGGCAGGTCACGAGTTCTTCACACTTTTATAGGTTTGGTTCATTTGCATACCAGCGTTAATTCTCCTATTAAAGCTTCAGTTTAATGATATAATTTCCCGTCCGCTTGCCCCCGTTAGAGGCTCTTTGGTTTATACTTTTTGAGCTATACTTTTTTTTATACTAGGACAGTCTGAGTGTCCTTGGAGAGCAGGCCTGGAGAGGCTTTGTTATGTCTACCTAGCACAAGAGAACAGAAGTTAACAGGCTACAAGAAACTTCAGAGTTACACACTGGGCAGTACAGGATTTGAAAAATATAAAAGTTAAAACCTAAGGCATCAATGACACAGAAAGGGTGGGAGGTCAGATTTTGAAAATCCTGATTCAGAAACAATATGAGTCTTGCAGACCAGGGACTTCCACAGAAGCTGAGAGAAGCTTTTATGTAATGTAATCTTTGCCAGTGTTCAGGAGGGCAGCCGTGTTTAGCAGCSTGATGGCTGCTTGAGACATTGATCTGTGAGCTTTGGTCTCCCACCCAGATACATATTGGTGGSAGAGAAATACAGCTTGTATCTCCACAAGTCCTTCAAGGCAACTGAGAGTACAGGTGGGAAAATGCTTCCATTTCAAACACCAGCACTTCTGACCGAGCAGCGAGAATTGATTCCCCCATCCTATCCCTAACTAGGGAGCTGCTGGACTCCTAGTGCTCCACCATCTCTGTGTGGATCTCTGTGGAACTGTGATCAGGAGCGCAGTGATCAAGTGATGCYTCTCTTTGGGAGGGGCTGAGTAAAGAGCAATGTAGGAAGTGTTTTTGTAAAACAATCACRAGTTTATTTTGATCCTAAATATGGTAAATATGGCATCTTACAAGGAAGTCATCAAAAAACCCCAAAAATAAGTATATGCTTCTTCAGCGTGTTGGTACCTTTCTAACAAGATTTTATTTGCACTTTCTGGTGTATTTTGATTTGAGTAGCATGAAAGGACAAAAACACAAGTGTGGATGCAACTAATAAAGCCCTACAGCATTAGTATCCTTGAAGTTTCCTGATACRCATTTAATGTGGAAAGATCTTACAGTTATTTTTAAGCATTCCTTGTACTTAGGTTTATGCATTCCTCTCTCTTCAGTCCTTCACCTTCCAGGAAAAAAAAAAAAAAGTTAACATTTTCCATTCAGTCTGCATTGTTATAATAAACAATAACAGACTCAAGACCCAGGGAGTTGTAGTACAAGAAATGAAAAGGAACTTGCCCTGTAAGTTTGGATCATTCCTTGCAGTTAGCAGAGATAACTTTGGATTCTGGGTTCAAGTGCTTTTCTGCTTCTTCAGGGCTSCCATGTAGGATACTGAAGGAGCTTGGGATCCGTAAAGACAACATTGACAACATGATTTGAATCATAATAAGGATATAAATAAATACCTAAAAGATCCTGGTATCACCAATCGTATTAGTGCTAAGGGAAGTTTTTATGGGAGGAGGAGGAGGTTGTTGCTACTGAGATTTTATTAAGTTTGTGGACATAGAGATCCCGTGTATCTGTTATGACCCTTCTTGGCAGGAGAGAAGAATCATTCATCTGGGAAGAGTAAAGTGGGTGCATTCCACACCTATGTCCAGTGCTGGAGCAGAGGAGCTGTGCAGCTGACACTCATCCTGCTCTTGGGATGACGACAGAGGGAAAGGGAATGGGAGAGAAAGAGGGAACTGGGCAGACTTCAACAGAACATGACACAAGCACTGTAAACTTTTGAAACTGTTGGTACTTAGTAATTATATTACTGCACATAGTTAAAATCAAAGCACAGAAGTCAGATCTGTGTACTGACCATTACCATTGTAAGGGTTTTTAAATGCCTTTTTTCCCACTGGCTTTTTGTTTGCAGGGGAGGACCAGAAAAAGTCTCAGCCTCATGTCTGTAAAATCAGCACTTCCTCCCCTCCCCTGTGCAGCTTATCAATATCAATTCTCAGTCTCATTATCTGTGTGCACTGCTTGAGATAAGGTTTCAAATGGGGTCTCGGGTGCTGTAGCCACAAACATCGTGGTTTGGTCTCCACAGGGAAGTCACCAGGAGCTGTGTAAAGAATTAATATGGAATCAAAGGGCTTCTATGCAATGTGACAGAAAGATCTGAGAAGTGAGCCCCCACCCCAGACAAATGACCAGTGTTGAGCAACTGGTTGTATGGGTGAGAAAGCACAATTACCACATTTTTGTGTAYATAACAGAGGTCTCAAATAATTAAAAACACCATAGACACACCTGCTCACAACACTGTGGATCACACACCAAATCAACACCAAGGGAGCTTCTGGACAAAAAGCTCACGGACTTCTCCATTATCTTCCAGGAGCCCCACGACTGATTCAGGGATTTTAACATGTTTTGAAAGATGTTGCAACACAGAGATTATTCTCATATGACCAGTTCCAAAACAATCTGCTTCTGATGGCTTGTACTCAAATATCCATGGAGGTTTTTTCCTATCTCATCCTCTTCTGCTTTCCTTCTTCCTACCGTGATGCACAATCTAGTTCTCTAAATTCAAAGGTAAGTTCTGCAGGTACTGCTGCCTGGGAACAAAGGATAGAGCCCCACGTAATAACAACAGTGCAACAATGCTGCATTACGCTAGATGAAAAATTTCTAAGGTGACCCACTGGAAAATGCTGATAATACAGAATGAATATATCCTGCAGATAAATGCTATTTTCATCCAAATTCTCAGTGGATAAATATTATTAAGTCTTACTATCAGAATGTTGACATGTTTCATAGCAAAAAATCCAAACATTCTTTGTCCATCCTGTTTTTTGACTAAATAACCGAATAAGACTATCAGTTTAGCAGCTCTGAACTTATGGAAATGAGATGTTCTGTATGGCAGGAAGAAAACATTTCTGCATGTTTTGTTTGCAAGTTATCATGAGGTTTTCATCTCAATTTAAGACAATATATAATTTTGAAATTTCAGTCTCTTGAATAGCAATTTCTTTTTCCAGCCTCATGTAGATATTGGAGAATGAGAACAAAGCACTAGAGCCTCCACAGGAAAAAGAGAGAGAAAATACAGTGGYTGGTAACTATAAAAACAACTAAGAAACAACTAATAGCTTTTCTGAAGCACTGTGCAAATAAGAAACTTTGTGACAGTGATTTTATTAAATGTAAATTTTGATTTRTCACCTGGGTTGGCAGGCATTACTGTGAGATTCTCAATGTAGTTACTGAATCTCTGTGTTAATTTACTTTTTATCCTTTTAATGCATTGAATATTCCTATTTTAGACCTCAYATAATTTCATCAAGGACCTTGTTTGCATGGTAAGCTTTGCATTCTCTTAAATACAGAATTATGGAGCTCRCACTACCAGAGACTGTTGCAGATGCAAATCTCACTATCAGACCTCTGCTCACAAGGGTTTCCAAACACRACAGCAGGAAGTAGTTTACTCCCATATTTGAAAGCAAAAGGTCTGAGGAAGACCCTCAGGCTTGCTGGCTACAAGAAGAAAAAGTCTTTTTCCTGGAGTTGAGTCTGTAGTTGTTTATTCACACAGCCAGCCAATGAACCACAGAGATCTGATAGTCACTTGCTCAGTGAGGAATCCCCTGCTGAATGGAGAATTACTCCTCTATTTCATACTTCAATTTCTGACACAACATCTTTCATACTGGAGCGTGAGGAACCAGAGAAATTCCTGGGAATGAAGGGCTCGAAGCTGTTAAAAAAAAAAAGCAGCGACAGTGGGTATAGACAGATGGCAGAAACTCTCCTCCAACTTACTCCTTTTCATTGCCCACAAAATTGTAGATAGAATTCTAAGAATATATTCCAATTGCCTTACAAACTAGGATATTTAGTGATTAAACCCTGGAGCTAACTGGGTTACTTAATCATCAATGTACACTACTTCCAGTTTCAACACAGAGGGCTGAGTAACTATTTTTAGAGAAAATAAGTGGAAGGAAAGACACATAAGTTGTCTTGCTAGGCTTGTGAGCTGGGCATGAACCCCCTTGTGCAGAACCAGGGCAAAATTTTGTCCCCTGCTTTCAGCTTCTCAACAATACTAGAAATATTATATTTAGAATATTAGAAAGAGAAAGCAAAGGCACAAAGGAGAGGGAGCACAGAGGTTCTGCTGAGAAGCAAAAATCACAAATATCTAGTCAATATCATCTCATCTCCTGCAAGCTGTCTGGCATGGCCCACCCTTCTCTCCCCAGTCCTTGCCAACAAAAAGTAAGTTGTACCAGTGCTGAACGGGAAGCACACTGTCACAGCTCCCTCATTTAATAAATAAACACATCTATGCAAAGTCACAACAAATTAGGAACTTCTTATTCCTGTTCATTGAACTTGATGGAATCAATAGTCAGCAGGGAGCTGGCATGGATTTATTAAAGCCTCAGTCACAGGAGTGAGAAGCCACCCCCTGGCAGCACTTCCCTTTAAACAGGAAACTGGGCTAAAATAAATCTCAGTTCAAGTAAAAATAATGGGTAATGCTCAATTTACATTGCAATCTTTTGCCATCTAAAACAGCTGAGCTTTTCCCTAAATAATACATGAAAGGCTGCTCAATGACCAATATCTGATAACTGTATTGTCTTGTCTTGTCTTGTCTTGTCTTGTGAAAAGAAACTGAAATAAAACCAGAGAAACAGTCCTCAGCATTTCATGCTTATTTTTTGCCTGTCTGAAGCACATCAATCCATTTAAGTAGATTTGCTTTTGATTGAAACCTGTGTGTTCCATTTGACAACGTTAGAAATTCAGACGTCTGCAAAGCAGGTGTTTGTCCTTTTCTCTTGGTGGGCAAGTGTATAACACTAGAGCTTAATATTTATTAGAAATGTTCAATCAATCTTCTGAGTCTGCAGTTCTATGGATATATCACATATTAACAGGGCTGGGAATAAAGTCAAACACAGTGCCAGATGTGAAATATGACAGTGCTGTAAAATGATAAAGGATGGATAGAACTACTCACTTTATTACTATTATAACAAACTTTTTTACTGAGGAAGCCACAAACAAATAGAAGAATCTATTGTGCTGGGCACCATTCAGGTTCTTAACTGGGGAATAAATCTCACCTCAAGTATTTTTCAATGCATGGCCTTGTAGGAATGTTCTTGCTGACCTTATTGTTGGAGCAGCTCCACTGGCAGCAGAGCTGTCACAATGATAAAGTTGTGCTTGTATGCRCTGCAGAACTGGAGCTTTAAAAGATGAAACAAGAAAAGGGGTCACAGCCTACAGGGATCTGTATTCCCCATCATATTTAATGGCTGGGAAACCAAGTCAGAGATTACTTTGGGCCACCACGGTCCGAGATCATCATCAGCCCCGGCAATAATTGGCAGACATTTTTTGGCATTTTTAGCAGGGAGACCAAAGATCCAAATGGGCTTGTTAGACAGAATGTCTCTTTGGTTATCCTAAAAATTTTTTAATTATTATAAAAATAATTATACTTTGTATTAATACCTCATTAAGTTTTAGTAATAAAAGCAAATTAAGGCAATTTATCAGCAGAAATGTGAGTACGTTTCTGGAAAGGTAATAATCAGAACGTTGTTCTCAATAACTAACAAACACTTGAAGCTGTTATTCCCACACCAACAGACTTTGGGATAATAGAAACAGAATCTAAATATAATAATTTTAACTATGAAATGTCACCCACTCTCAATTGTCCAAAGGCATTTTTTAACAGTTTAATAATAAAAGTACAATTTAAACAACATTAGAGAAATAGAGCAAATTACAAGTTTTGGTCTAAGTGTGTAAATTACGGATTTGAAACATTAAAAATTAACCAGGAAAGGCAATGCAGACAACTGAATGGAACATTTGAAGGGGTTAAAAAACTTGAGCTCTGGTCGCAGCTCACTGATTTATTTAATCTTTCTGTAGCACCTGAGTGGACAGCTCTTGACTTTAGAAGGTATTTTCTGAAGCTGCCACATCCCTGTGGTTTGAACCAGACAGAAGCAAAAATCAGTGTCTAGGAAAACCCAGAACCAAGATAAAACATCTGAGTCATCTTTTCTTTTTTTCCTTCTGCGGTGACATCTGATAACTAAGGACTTCTAGATCCAGGATACGTGGTCTCCAAAATAAGAAGGCTTTCGTGGAAATGCAATGGGRTGTCACTGAAAGGTCGTAGTGAAATTCGTGCCCATGGGAACAGCAGGAAGGATTGTTTGACTGAGGTACCATGAAAAGCCTTATTTAGACATAAGTCTGGTGATTCATGTTGCTTAAAACCATCTACCAGACTCAGTAGAAAAGGTTTTTGAAGGGACTCATACTAAAAGAATGATCGAGACACTCRTTATGTCAAAATGTCACGTGGCAGTATGCAGGTCAGAGAAGGATATCTTCCCTGGTACCGGTCTCCTTTTAGGGATTCCCGTGCCTTACAATGGGAGGGTGCTGCCCCCTCACATGATTCTTTCCCCATTAATTGCAGCCATACTGCTGGAGACAAAAAATTTTCAGGAAGTATGAATAGCGATGCTTTGTAACAGATTTCCCAGCCACCCCTCCCGAGAAAACTACATTCCCTTGGCAGCTTGTGTTTGCATCTTGCAGTTAGACTGACTGAAACTATCTGCATTTACAGAACATGCAACTGGCACCGGGCATAAAGACAGGATGGCAGTGGAGTAGAGGATTGCTCATTCTATCTGAAGATGAGTCTGAATGGCAGTGGCAGATAATTCCAGAAGTGGGAGGATTCTAATTAAATGAAAAGAGAAAATGAGCAATCCAGTCAGAGCAGTGTCGACAGTGTTACATAATTTCATATGCAGATTTGGTTTATCCTAATCTGCCCCCAGTTTGCATGGATCCTCTTAGGCTGAACGTAAAGGCCTGTCCCTGAACTGTGGAAGTACTGGAGACACAAGAACATTCTCTGTTGCAGCTGTTTCTCACTGCTGTCTGCATAGTGCAATGTCTTACATGCTGTTCAAGAATTATAGATTAGGTGTCAGTAAATGGGGTAAAAAATGGTTTTGAATTGAACATTTCTTTTATAAATGTGATTTCAGATGAAGGTATATTGCAAGCTGCCACACAATACGTTCAGCAAGTACTGCCTTGCTATCATAAGATATTATTCTGCCTCCAAATTTGATTTGTGTGAGGAGGGAACCAGGAGAGTCCCTCATAAGTTACATCGTTGACTCATTTTGCCTTTGAATTCTGGTATATCAAGGTTGCATCACTAAACAGTGTTTAGTTGCATAACCTCTAAAAGGTTATGCAACTATTATGTCTCATTGCACAGTCTTCAAACGCAGAGTCTATTTCTTCCACCAGAGTTTATATTTATTCAAATTTTATGATTTCAATGTTTTGTCTTTTAAGAAAAATGTTCACAGTAAAATCTCAGACTCCTGATTTCACATTTCATATTAAGTTATGCTGTTTTAAGAATAGTTGTGCTTAGCATTTCCATTTCTATCAAGTACTTCCTATCAAGTACTAAGTGCTTCATTCCAGTCTGCCTTTGAAAACTAACACCTTGGCTTCTTAAACTGATTTACTCTCCTTGGACCCTTTATAATTTGCACTGCACAATAGTGGAGTTAAAACTGTTAAAAACAGAAAAGAGGGGTGCTTTACTCACCCTTTTTTTGTATGTGTGTGTTATATTACTTACTGTAAGGTCAAGCAGTTCACTGTATAGAAACACATGATGATAACACAGAATCATAGAATGGCTTGGGTTGAAATAGGTCTTAAAGATCATCCAGTTCCAATCCCCAGCCATGGGCAGGGACACCTCCCACTAGATCAGGTTGCTCAAAGCCCCATTCAACCCAGTCTTGAACACTCCAGGAATGGGGCAGCCACAGCTTCTCTGGGCAACCTGTGCCAGTGCCTCAGCACCCTCACAGTAAAGATATTTTTTCTAATGTCTAATCTAAACCTACCCACTTTCAGCCTGAATCCATTCCGCCCTCCTCCTGTCACTGCATGCCCTTGTAAAAGGTCCCTCTTCATTTTTCTTGTAGGCTCCCTGCAGGTGCTGGAAGGCTGCAGTTAGGTCACCCCAAAGCCTTCTCTTCTCCAGAATGAACAATTCCAATTCTTTCAGCCTTCCTTTTCCATCTCTCTGACCATGTCCATGTCTGTTCTCTGGACTCACTCCAACAGATCCATATCCTTCCTGTGCTGGGTCCTCAGAGCTGGATGCAGCACTGCAGGTGGGGTCTCACCAGAGCAGAGCAGAGGGGCAGAATCCCCTCCTTTGCTCTCCTGGCCATGCTGCTTCGGATGTAGCCCAGGATGCAACTTGATTTTTGGGATATACATATATATCTTTGTTGGCAATTTTTCTGTAGTTCTGGAACTATTTTCTTATCTAAATAGGTTTGTGATGAGATATACACAATAATTCTCTTTCACGGAATGCTTAGCAATGCTTGGCATTTCATTCCCAGAGGGAAAGGGACAAAGATGSATTCAAAATTGTAAAGGCCTTTGGGAACTGGGATCATTTAAAACATGATCTCCAGGCAACACAAGCTTTTCTGAGTGCAGAAATCCATAATGGTGGACTCAGAAGTACTGGACTGAAACGTCCATTGTCAACTCTCTGAATCCCATTAATATTTCTTATTTCTTGCATATTGACCCTGTTTTGAATGCAATTTATTTGTGTTTACTTTACTGAAYGGTTTTGAAAAGCTAAACAGATAATGACATCTTTACAGCTTAACWATGAGTTCTGCACAGAAAACAAAACTTTAAATTTCACTTGTCACTTGTTTTACAGTGYTTATCCCCAAACCTGCTACCCGTGACCTTCCTGCCACATTTCTTTGTGTTTGCTTTAAGAAAAAAGGCATTCAAAAGCTCATGAAGATGAAAGGCTGTGTGCTTGAGGAGTTGATTAAAAAGAATTTCCAGTATGTCCAATAAAGCTCTTGCATTCAACCTGTGTCAGGGCTACGGGCAGGATTGAATAGAGGGAAGTAAAGAAAACAGAAGAAATAAACAGAAAATCTCAAGTCTACTTCAGCTTAAGCATTTACCCTGCAGACTACTTAAAGGCCAATGTTTTCAAGTTATTCATTTTGGAAGTAGGGGTTTAGAGGTTTACAAAGAAAATTGTGTTCACTATGTTCCAGTTTAGAAAAAAAAGGTTATTAGTGTTTTGAAAATACTTACTCATCTCTCTGTGAATCATCAGACTGCTTGATTTCGCAGTTCTTATCCTTGCCTAGTAGGAGAATCAACATACAAAGTCTAGAAGGTGAATTGAATCAAATGGAACTGATTCTCCTCTGAAAATGGATGTTTATTGAACTTTTTTGGTCTGGCTCACATCTTCAGACAAACAGGAACTCTTGGTTACAAATAGAAAACCTATGAAGGAGGCCTTCAAAACATTAAAGAATTGCTTTTTGTGGGGGGGGAACTTTGGAAGCAGAGAAAAAACCTCGTATTTCCTGCAGAAAGTTATTAAGTGATTGACTTGAGAATCTGAAGCAAATACAATGAATACTCATTTGTTGCTGGGATTAAAAAATAATCTTTTMAAAATAACTGCATTTTATTTAAAGTACTAAGAAGCAGGAGGGTATTTCCTGACTAGAGACTGTTCTTCAGATAATATTTTGCTAAGCCAGGAGATAGCAAAAATGAAAAGTTGAAAGGTTTAGGGCTCCTGGAGCAGCCAGTAGACTGGTATGGAAAAGGCATGTAGTCCCTGTCACTACACCTAAACAGGGAGTAATGTCATCCTATAAAACTCATAGCATTTAGGAAGAGCCCCATAGCTAAAGTTGAAATTGGTGAAACAAGCTGTAACCTACCATTTTGGYTCGTGTTTCTTGATGCTTGCAGAGTCTGAGACCACTCATAGATATTGTCTTTTCTTCTACATGACGTCTATGAGGATGAAGTATTATATTCTTTCATGTACATTTTGTGATGTGTAATTTTCAGGGGCAGGGCACGTGGTAACTTGGACTGAAGTTAGTTAATGTGGAACTGAAAAATATAGGTTATCTGAGATTCCTTTAGCCAAAAAAGCATACAGCAATGCTAGCCCCTCAAACAATTTTCAAATAATTCCTCTGGTACTTTAKCCTGCTGTGATTCCTTAATACGCTGGAGGCATTGGCTGTATATACTACAAAAATGTCATCTTTGTTGCCTCCCTAAAATTTTATTATGACACCCATGAAAAAATCTGAAATCACCAGAAACAATGTGAACGTAACCAAAATTTGAAAGAATCAAGCGGCTAGAATGCTGAGTGCACCTCTTACACTACTATTGTCTCACTGTTCCCTTGCACTCACACATCAACCTGAGCTGGCCTTCTACTCTAAACCAATTCGTGGAGGTAATGTTTCCTGATGTATTTTTCAGCTGGTGTCCACCAGGCACCCTATTCATGACCAGGCATCCAAAGCGTTTCAGCACTATGGATAAATGTAATAGAAATATTTCTGCTTGTATTTTTCAGAYATCCCCCAAAATATATATGTTTGTAAGGGACAGTCAAAAAACAATGAGGAAAACTGTCTCTTCAGTACTTTTATCCCATGGCAGATAGCAGGCACTGGGTTGAGATAAGGAGAAAAACCAATTATTTTCCTTTTGTTTTTCATTTAGATGATCAAACTGAAATCTGCTGGGCTACACAGATCTTTCCTCAGCTTTGTAGCTTGACAATCAAGCAGCTTGTGATACTGTCTCATAGTGGAGAGGGCTTTAACCTGTGCATGCTCTTGTGTCTTCACTTCATGCACTTCTCCTTTCTGTCCAAAATGTTGCTAATGCTTTAGTCCAGACCTGATTTGGCAGGGATTGAGGGATGACTGTGTACTTTGAAYGAAAAATGAGGACTTCCATTGATGAAACCATTGATCATGCACCATGAGTAGATTTAGATGATCTTTCTAGACCCAGGCCCAGAAAGCACAATTGTACCCCACTCCTGCAGGGTTTTCTCTGGATGTCATCCTGTTTTTTCTCCTGGAAGCTGATCAGTGTGACCTGGCCAAACTGGACACAACCTAGACTGTGTTCTTGAAGTCTGGGTTGTCAAAACGTGAATTTTCCAACACACCCCAGGCAGTTAAACCTCACAAGCTCCATGCCTATTTGTCCGAGATTTCAACCATTCCTAATCCATCTGGGCTACCAGATATCTGTAAATCCTCCAGACCAGTGCACTGCATGGATTGGAGGAGGATTAATATTAAAGTCTTGTAGTCCTCCAAAACTCATGCATTGCATGCCTCTCTGTTACACAAATAAATCCTAAGTCTGACACTTTGTTTATTCTCTCAGGGCAAAATTGACAAGCAGACAAACAAGGGCCTGTATGAACTTGTTCTGCTAATGCAGACACAAGGCATTCAGCTAACATTTGTGTAATGTCTTTCTTGTTTAAAAGTATTTGTGAAAGAAGAGCAAACCAAGTTTGCAGAGTCTGCAAAAGATCAGAGTTTAAGTTAGATACAAGGTCAGATTAAATTCAAACGGTAAAATTCATACTAACAAAAACAGAGAAGGTAGTCCAAGGATAGAAATGTTGCTTTCCCCCCACCACACACACCTTTGCAAGACACAATTTTGTTGAAACTGAGAATGCTGTGACTTTGTGAACAAGTAATGAACTCAAGTGTGGAGTTCTTTTAAAATTACTTTCTTAAAAGTTTTTAACTTCTTTCTAAATTGTCTAATTCATTTACAGTTGCATTTCAATTTGTACATATTAAGAAACATTTAATTAAGTGTTGCATATTATCAAATGTATTGGGTCTGACTGGGATGGGGTCAACTTTCCTCATAGTGCCTTCAAAGTGCCGTGCTTTGCATTTGCAGCTAGAAAAGTGTTGATAACACACCAATGTTTTGGCTACTGCTGAGCAGATCTCCCACATCTTCATGGCTGTTTCTCTGAAGCCACCCGGCCCCCGGCCCCAAAACCTGGGGCTGGGCAAGATGTTGGAAAGGAGCATAGCCAAGACAGCTGACCTAAACTGACCAAAGGGATGTTCAATGCCATTTAACTATTTTGAGACATTTTGACATCAAGAATATCACTCAAGGAAGATGAGAGAGGGGTTTTTAAAAGAGCAGGCAGAGAGAGGAGGAAAGTAGCCACCGAGGTCAGCAGAGGAAAAGTTGTTTGCAAAGAGGCACAGACTGAGGTGCTGGGCATGATTTGAGTGCAGCTGTGGTCTGTGTTTTCTTATGTGCTCCTTGTCCAGCACAATAAGAACATCCACTTCTTTCCTCGTGGTGCTGCCAGAACTAAATTTTTTGCTTCTGCTGCTGTTTAAGCATGCTAAGCTTTTGTGTACCCAAAAGAAACAGAATCTCTGGGACAAAACCTGTGAAAAAGGAGCCTATCAACTAACATTCTTAGTTTCTTACTTTTGAAAATTCAGCTTGAGTCATCTTCAGCAAGTTTGGTCTTTGTCAACAGAACTTTTCACGCAATTCCTCTGTACTCCAGACACAGTATTCATCTCTGTCTTAGAGGTTGATTTTTAGCATTTTTTAGTATTGTCTGAAAAACTGTCATATTCTGTGAAAGCAGCAGCTTTTAAAGCTGCTTCTTTATCCAAGTGGATCTTTTCTGCAGGAAAAACAGTCTTTCTTTTTGCCATGAATTGCATTGGTGCTATGCCCTGTTTTCTCCCAGCTGCTTAGGATATAAATACTTGTTGCTAACTCCATTTTAATGAAACAAAAGTAGGAACTCTCTTTCATGGCAGGATTTAAAAAGCTCATTTATCATGGTTAATCCCACCAGGAGGAAAGCAGTGCTTGTGCTCCGTAACTCTTGCCACAACTTGTGTTGTGGTGCTGGGCAGGTGAGAAACCTCTCTTTGAAAGGCATCATTTTCAGTAGACAGTGTCAAACATGTGGATGGACAAGGCCAGCCCAGCCCTAATGGACCAGGCAGTTGTTAGGAAAACAGCGCTTTTGCAAAACACTTCTATCAATAAACACTGAAACAGTTTTCTCAGTTCTTGGCTTTCAGCAGGTTTCTCTGTCTCCCTGGATTGCAGCTCCACTTCAATGCTGTTTGAACCCGACAGCTGGGCTTTTTTTGTGTTTGGGGGTTTTGTCTGCACTTTTTTGCCCCTCTGTGAAATTCCAACAGACTGGTTTCAAAGAAAGGCATCTGTTGCCTTCAGTGCAGAGCTGTTGAAAAGCAAAGTAACTGCTATTCTGTGCCTTTGGAATAGTTTTTCTTTGGTTTACCTGTGACTTTTATGAGTCAGGATATGGGACTTGCCATATCCCAGCTGTTTGCAAAGCTTCCATTTCTTCTGCTGCAAGATTAGTTGGAATAAAATAAACTTAAAACAAACTCAGTCTGACTGCAGAGGAATATGCACAGCAGAATTAGGAGCTGCAGTGTCATGCAATGCCTGATGGTTGCCTGTATCATTTCTCATTATGGAAGTACTTAACTGGGAAGATGCTGAAATGTTGGCAGGACTGGACAGAAAGAGGTATTAAAACATTTCTACTTTACCAAAGGAAGCTAACATACCATCGTTGGYATATACGTTTAAATTTTTTCACTCAGATTGAAGTTAAAATATCCACTTTCTTTGTAATTTTCAATGGAGGGACTGAAATTTATTTCTCATTTGATTTTTTCTTTTTTACTTAGATATAGGTATTTTCCAGCTGTGGTTCATGCTTCACCTTGTCAGTCTCTGGAGAATGCCTGGTCCATCTGTTTGGGCTTATGACTCTAAGTGTAATTTTTCTGAGGCCAAGAAATACAATTTGTACAGTATCTTGCACAATAGAGACTTTTCTCTATGCCTGGAGTTGTCAATTGTGATAGCAAAATAAATGTATAAAAGTTCAAGTTGTTCCTAGGAAATGTGYGCTGTGAAGAAACCCACGAGGAAGATATTCCACCCTGAGCCTGCTCTGTTCAGTCTTTCTCCCACCCTCTGCAGGTTTTAACACGTCCCTTTAAGCTCCTTCATCCACCTTCCAGTCACTGAATAAACACCTGCAACCTCACCTGTCACTCAGGGAAAGCCTTTCACGGGACAGGTGAGAAAATTAATTTCTGCTTCTGAGCACTGCTGCTCTTCACATTGCCATGGTAGAGAAATGATTGCTGTAGGTGTTGCCCTATTTGTCATAACTACTACTCCTTTGCCCACTTTATTGGGCAAGTTGAAAACTGAATTGCAAACATCAAGACATAAAAGAAGGAGCAGTAGCTGGGTGAAAGCTTCTCCAGGTCTGGCTTGAGTGCTGGAGGAGCTCTGATTGTGGGGTTGGTCTTTGTGTGTCAGATATATGGAGAAATAGCACAAGATTTTGCACAAAGGGTCTTTCACACATTTTAATCTCCAACATGTCAGCCTTCGTACAGAACATTGAGATGTCTTTATCTGTTAATATAATCTCACGCAGTTCACAGCTGTTTGATCAAAGCAGTGTCTCAATGCAGCTGAGCAATGTGAACCAACACCAGAACAGAGAGGAGCAATCTATATTATTGAACTCTGTCTTTTGTAGGAGCAGAGGAGGAGGGGCACCCAGCAGTATCACTCTATCCCAATTCAGCTGTGCCTCCCTCCATTCCTCAATTCCCAACCAGGAAAACATTTTGGTTTCTTTAGCTTTTTCTCAGCCCTATTCATTCTATTAATTCTGCCCTTCAGCTAGGATATAAGGGAAAATTTACTTATTGAGTTTCATTTTATCCTTTTATAGTTCATATTTCAGTTTCTTCTCCTGGGAAGATCCTAATGTCTGATGCTAGAGGGAGCTCAAAACCAGTATGAAATCTCATCTGGGTTAGTGGATAAAAATCTAAATAGATTGACAGAGTATTGAATGTTACATAGAAAAATTGTTCCTTTCTGCTGTGATTTTTTGGGTTTTTTTTGGTGGGGGGTTTTGGGTTCTTTCTGCATCTATTACAAAGACGAAAAAACGTGTCGAACCTTGATGGAATGAGGTGTTTTTTTCCCCCCCAGCTATTAATTTTCCCTGATACTGATGTGACCTACAACAAGCTTTTGTTATTTTTAAGCAAAATGTTTGGATTTAAGGTTCTGGACTATTTCACAGTGACTAATTTCCAGCTCAATTTCTGATCTTTTTTCACTAGTATAGGCAGTCTTAAACTTACCATAAAGGTATAAATGAGCAAACATTTCATTAAAAATGAAGAGGCTTATGACAATACCTATTCTCCCAAAATGGAACCACCTGAGCTTTTCTAATAGCTGGTGACATCCATTAGCACTTCTCTCAGAAATTGAAAACATTTTCCATCTGTTCATACACACTCATTACAAAGTAGTTAAGAGCCTATGGGATCRCGCAGACACATTTTTGCAAATTAAAAAATATCAAAATGAGTTATTGAAGGAGCAGGGATGACTTTGTAATAAGCATCTAAGCCTCAAACTTTCCCTTTCCTCAGACACTGCAGACACCCCATTAGCTGAAACCTGCTTAGTTTGTAACCTTCCGGAGTGTGACATTTTGAAACTCTATGCTATACTTTCTATGAGAAGTCCAGCCAGCCCTGCCCGTTTACACTACTCCAACAAAGAGCAGAAATCAGTCATTTTTTGGCAGACATCTCTGAAGTCAAGTAGCTAAGAGAACTCAAATAAAAATGGAGCATTTCTATAAACAATGAGATCAGACAGTATTATATTAATATGCAATAAACTACATGAATAATGGGCTTGCATGTTTTCCTGCATGCAATGATCTCTAAGTAGTAAGTTTAGATTTATCCTTCCTGAAGGAAAGTTTATTGGGAATGCGGATTTCTAATAACTTCCTTCAGTCTGCAAGATGATGGAAGATCAGTGAAAGGCTTCTACAATCAGGGCTTCTGGAATGACAGAGAAGGCTTGGTTGAAGACACACATGTCAAATCAAATAAACACAATATCCATTCAACTTCAGTATGTTTAGAGTCTTCCTCAAAAATCTGTCTTCTTGGGAGTGATTCCAGTACCATGTTACTCCATGCATGTTTCTTTACATACCAACCTCCTGGTCAGATCTCCAGCTTGTATGTGTCTAATTGATTACTGAGTACAAATTGAGGGTTATAATATTTTACATTGCTGAGTCCTAAGCCTGATTCAGAGCTCCAAAACCACGTGAGTCTTTTCAGTAAGTGACTGCCACGTGTCTTGGTCTTGTGGACCTCAATGAATTAGAGGCCTGGACAATCACCAACTCTATGAAGTTTAACAAGGGCAAGTGACTGATTCTGCACCTGGGATGGGGCAATCCTGAATGTATGTACAGAGTGGGGAGCAAGTGGCTGGACAGCTTGCTCAACAAGGAAATACGGTCTGGGAAGATGTAAAAGTAACTGTGAAGGAAATATAGCAACAAGGAAGAAACCTTTTAGTGTGGGAGTCCTGGATAAGCCATTAGCGGTGCACATGCTATGCCCGTGTTTCAATGCAAAGTTGGTGTCACCAAATTCCAGGCTGTAGCAAAAAGGTCTGTATGAGGTCACTAAATAAGACAAAAGTTTTTGGATGTCACACAAATATACACGAGCATGAACAAAGAAGGCAGCATAGAACAGGGTGGTGGGTCATTGCACAATGAGATGAAATAGGGTCCAGATGTTCTCAGGATTCATAAAGCAAGAGGCCATCTAAGATATTTCTCTGCACCCTTCCAATAGTTTCTGTTAAGCTRTGTGATGACGACACACCTTCCAGCTCCAGGATTTTCTGTATTGCCTTACCAGGCGCTGTTTGGAAAGTGATTGGCTTGCTATATTACGTGAACACTGAGATTCAAATCTTAACCTGAGCCAACATTAGAGCAGCCAATTCTCTACTTCCATTTTAAGTATCAGATTTTCTCCGTCTCTGTTACAAATGAGGAGTTATTTGCCAGGAAGCTCATTTTTTTAACATCACTTACAACATTTCTTCTAAGTCACCCACAGAGAAAACAAGGAATCACGTTTTAAGTAAAATTCTTAGAAGGTGCCTGTGACAAACGACTAAATCCTTGCTAAATGTTGGTACATTGCCAGCAGCATACAGTAACAGCGGAGACAGTCAGAATTAAGGGCACAGTACGACACTGTGTGCAAAGTAACAGCAATTGCAGTCGTTAGAAGATATTATCTTTCAGCTGGTTGGCTTCATGTGGACAGAATGAAGACTGAACAATGGGGGAAATGAGAGTCCTCCTGTCAGCTGTGATGTATGAGGAAACCTTCTACATCTTAACAATGAAATCCTCTTCAGGCATTAGAGAAACATCAAGTAAGATGAGTCAAAGAGAGGTGATGTCATCCATTATAGAAATGATAATGTAATAGATTACTATGGGGGATTATGGCCAACATTCCCCAAAAATTATTCCCTCTGCTCTGTATTTAATCATTGAATGATCTTAGCCAAGGTTTTTAAATGCAAACACATCAAGTGAGCCTTTAATGGTGGAGTTTTTAAAAATGCCCAAGTCATCTGAATGTCTTTGCTTCATTGAAAAATGGAATTGTACTTTCACTGTTTCTTGAATAAAGTCTTATGTACATAATGGGATGGACACATTTGAAAATTTCTGTCCTACATTTGTGATCAGGCTTCCAAATACGTATTATATTGGTGAAAAAAACGATATGTGAAACCAGCATGCATAATCAAGGCATGATGTTTTTAAAAGGCCCATTGGAACCTGGTGTTTTTGATAACATCACTGCTGTAGCCAGCAGAACGGACAGGCCATGTGCTGTGGGTCCTGGGAACAGGCAGAGTGAGGAGATGTTTTGGGTATTTCTACCAGAACCTGTCTGTGCTGGGACTGCAGCCTCAGCTTTCACAGCTTTTTGCCACTGCTGACATTTCTTCATTAAAAGCTTCCATGTTTCATACCAAAACCTGAGCAGCTCTATTTTTCAATGCCAACTAACCGCCAGTTTCCTGGATCAATAACTGGGAGTACCCTAAGAAACCTGCAGATGCAGGTCTTCATTTATTATGACTCGATGTATTTACACTGACTTTATTTGATCTGTAATAATTTTTATCACCTGATGATAGATTTTCCTGTTTAAGGAGAACCACATTTCTACCCTGTCCGTGAAATCCAGAGCCTGCGTTACCTTCATTTTATGSAGTGACATGGGACCTTCAGGGAAACTGCATTTCTTTTTACATGATTTTGTATTTAAAGGGAAAAAAGAAAAATCAGCTACTTTGGAGCAAATAGTGCTGTGAACTTAATGTGACCACCCTGTCAAATTTACTTCAGGATGATACATTTGTTCATTAATTATGATATTTTAGGTGAATGTCATACTTTTCTTTATCTGCATGCTTAACTACACTTCARCCTTTTCAGCAGGTTTTCCATTGAATCGTTTTCTAGCATAAAAGTATTGGAGCCATGCCTCCCTTTTCCTTAGAAATACCTCTGCAGTTTTCCTGACCTTGCTACTAGCTGGGAGAATAGATTAAAACTCCTGAGCTGTGGGTTACATTAGTGAAATCTATGGTTATCAGTGATAAAGCAAAGTGTTGGCATGTCACATGAGGAACAGACCTCTTTCTATATTAAATAACCTTTTCTTATGGATGATGAAAAAAGCCCTGAYAGAATCACAGCAAAATTTGTGTGGGAAGGGTCCTCTGGAGGCCTGTTGTCAGATCAGACTTCTGAGAGGCTCGTCCAGGCAAGTGCTGAAGGTATCAAAGGCTCTGGATATCATTGCCAAATGGTATCCATTGTAGGATTGTCATTCTACAGCTGAATCACATAACAAGAAAATGCACAGCAGGGCTACCATTAATTGAAAGTGAAAGCAGCATCCAAATGAACCCTGCTCTACTTCAAATGAAGCAAAAGATTTGCAATCCTGYTCACAGTGGACCAAAGCTTTCATCCACTATTTTGCACCCAGTATTCAAGTCATTCCATTGTTGGCTTAAAAGGAAAAGCACAGGGATAACAGGCAGGCAAAGAGGGAGGACCCGCAGTCCATAGCCCAAGTGAGAACCTCGCTGTGTTAATATGCTGGTCCTGCTGGACCATAGAAAAATCCTTTGTTTGATAGCCATGAGACTGATTTCAGATCTGGGAAACTGCTTTACAGGGAATTGTAGAATTGTTTGGGTTGGARGGGACCMTTACATGTCACCTAGTACAACCCCCAAGCTGAAGGACGTAAGGAATCCACCTTAATTAATGTACAACAAAGCCAATGTTTTTAAAAGGCGCTAGAGTGGTTAGGTAGGAGCTAGTAGTTTACGTATTACAGTCCTTGGCAGGAACTGCAGTCCAGAGCCAACATTTTCCCAAAACCTTAGTACCCAGCAGCACCCCCTGCAGAGAGGGAATCATCAGTCATGAATCAGTTTTATCCATGCGGGATAAAACACAGAGACCCTTGACTCAGGCTTGGAGACAGAACACTCTGAGCAATATAGTTAGAAAAAAAAGGAAGCCAGAAGGTTGGCTGGGCTTATGTAGATGTGTATTCATGGCTTTGCTAGGAAGACTGTTAAAGATGTGTTCTTTTTCTTTCCAAATGTCAGCTTTTACTGAGCAATCTGTTCTGCTGTTCAATGACTTATTAAAAAGAGAGAGACTTTGAAGTGCTAAGCAAGCCCAAGATCCCAGAAAGCTGCTCATATCTGTTTGTTTGTTTGTTTATTTACCTACAATTTGTCTTGTGTGGCCAGCTTAGCTCCTGCCTAAGAGCACAAACGAACTGCAGATACACAGCTGATGACAGTGGGCCTAAGAGAGCCCTCAAAATAAAGGCATAAACTATTTCTTCGAACTGCCAAGGAAGTGGCACTTTCCAAGTCTTAGTTCAGAATAGATCCGAAAATCAGTCTTAGTCCAGTGTGTGCTGAAGCTATGAAGCTTCAATGCTTTGAGTAATTTTTTATTTCTTTTCCTGTTAAAGACACCAGAATTCATTCCCCATCTACTACTTTTTGTCTGTCATTACAAAGGAAGGTACTGGTAGAGCAGATGCTGCCATGGCATCTTTTTTTGTGTGTATCATGTTACTTATAAGAAAGACTACAATTCATGTTTTAAAATAAAAGCAAAAAGAAAAGCCCTCATGTTATCTTGTAAATTTGGGGGCCATTTCTGAACTCATGTTTCAGTTATGCAAAGTTCTTTTACCAAAACTACAAATACACACTGTAAGAGTGCCTCCCAACTCCTTTGTTCCATGATACAACCAATAACATGCCTTTGTTTAACCTGTYTGAGTTTGAACTGTAGTTTTTTTCTAATTATATCAGAAATTGTTACCAATATCAGGTTGTTTGTTGCTTTCTCTGTACAATGAAACAATTTGCCAAAGGTAGTGTTACATCTATAGATGTACTGATAACAGGCACTTGTTGAGTTTTTTGATCTATGGATTAGGAGCACTGGAATAAAAAAATGTCTTTCATTGTAGTCTTTAATTCAGTTGTTAASCTAACAATGAAAGCAAAGAGTAAAACTACTGTAAGTGTAATCAATTGGCCAGTGGCAGAAGGAAATTCATTCATAACATGCTACATGCAAAAATTCATCATGTAAGGTCTTTATGCACGCAATTCTATATTTAATTGTTCTGCCTTAGGTAAAAATCCATGGGAGTGGCTGATGGTGACAAGAGAAGGAACTAGGATGGAGAGGTTCAGTTTGGATTTTGCCTTCTCTATTCCAACCCTCTTTTTCTCAGGCACCWCTCAGTCCTTCGATTTCCTTCCCTTCTCCTACCTAGCCATTCCCAATGCCATTTATCCTTCCTCCATCTACTTCCCTAAGGATTTGTCTCACCAGCTTCTTGTTCCGGAGTCCTTCAGAGCACAGGAGGTCTGGGCTCGCAACTCCAACACCAGGATTCCACTCCCTGCCCACTGAGGCCTGATGTCATAGGGGGCTGGAGACTCAAAGAACTTTCGGGATTCACCTCAGTGCTTTTGCTACTCTTACATTCCTCCTTGGATTTGCTTTTGGCCATTGGTGGGAAGGAGTATGGGAGGGAAGGCTTTTGGGACATGTCAGTGCGTCTAAAAGGCTCGTGCCAGTCTTCCCTCTTGCCCAGAGGGAGGACCAGCATCCCAGCAACTGTCCTGCTTTGTCCCAAGGACTTTCGTGCATAAACCGAGTTTTTTCAGGAGTATGTCGTCCTTTYGTCTTCTAAAACAGAAATCACTGTTCTGTGTCTGCATTCTGGGGCTGGTTGTTTTCCAAACTCCAAAATTACTGTGCAGTAGAAYGGCCAAGAGTCCTAGGTTGAACCTCACTCACCTCCTGACATCCAGACACATGCAGGATCTTAATTAAAATGTAGGCAGCACCTGTCCTCTCTGGGCATTTCTTACCTTTAAAAATCCAACATCAAGTTGAATAAAAATGTTTTGTGTAATGATTTTCATGAACAATTAGTAAAAGTGTTTAATAATAYAAAAAGACATAACCATTTTGATGTTAGGAGGAAATTCTTTACTCTGGGTGTTGTGAAGCACTGCAACAGATTTCCCTGACAAATTGTGGATGTCCCATTCCTGGAAGCATTCAAGGCCAGGTTGGATAGGCTTTTTAGCAACCTGGTCTAGTGAAAGGTGTCCCTGCTTATGGTCAGAGGTCTGGAACTAGATAATCTTTAAGGCCTCTTCCAACCCAAGCCATTCTATGACTCTGTGATGATGGGTTTATGCTTTGCTACAGAAAGTTAATTTCAGTCATTTTAAATTATTTGCTATGTAACAGGACTTTTGTATGCATCAACAATACACCAAGTCTTTSTCCACTAACAGGCACTTCCCAAGTGCAGGCGTAGGAAGCCAGGAACCACTGTGGCAAATTCAGTAAGTGTGTGTGAGAAGATATWGATGACTGTAAACTTTTGGCTACAGCACGAAAGAACAAACAGCAGCAGTCTGAAAGGTCTCTAGAACATTAGTGCATAGAATGCCAAGAGCACAAACTTATGGGATTAATGAGACATTATTAAAAGAAATTAAGTATATGCATAGCATTTCCAGGAGCATCATTTTTTGACATCACTAAGAGCAGAGTAGCTGAATGTTCTTAAAGCATACTCAGTCAGCATCTGTGATTGTGAAGAAAAACGTGTACTATGAGGGATGGGCAGGCACACATTCTAAATCTTTTGGAGCTTGTTGTGGCCAATTTTATCTGAAAATTATTAGAATTAATCACAAATCATATCTTTAAGAAAGGTGAGTGCTACCATTATAAAATAATAGGTGCATATTATACTTTATACAAAGTCATGACTTCAGCACAACTCTGAGTCACTGGCAAAGGGCCCTTGCTAGCACTCACTAGCACAAGTTCATAGAAGAAATTCATAGAAGAAAATCCATCAGGGTTATTTAACATTATAATGCTACTACTTGCTCAGCTGTACATTGCTGGTAGCTGGGAAGGTGTAACTAGGAAAGTACTACTGCATAACCCGCCATAATATTTTTCCCCCAGGCATCCACTAGGGTACATTATTGGATGCATAATGCAGACTTAATGGAATCCATTCGGCTATGGTCGAGATACAAGGATTATGAGTACACAAAATAGGTTTATGGGTTATTTATTTTATTCTGTTGCTAGCATGCCAAAGGCAAGCAGACTTTCTTTAAAGGAAATGGAATGGAAATTCATTCAGAATAGACTCCAAATTCAAAAAAGTCTGAAAAAGGTGGGAGTAAAGTCAGGGCAGTAATTCAGCCTTGACTGTAATCTTTGCTCTGTCTACCACTGTAATCATTCACTCCCAAGTCTTGGATGTTGGCCCTAGACTGACCAGAGTATAAGAACTCCCACAGAGCCCATGAGGGTCRCTGAGATGAACGGTGATAAATCAACATGTTTTGCTTCCACCAGCTGTGATGGAATAATTGTATTGAACAATGTAGTTATTAAAATCACATTTGTCATGGGGAAAAAAAAAAAAGGAGAAAGAAGAAATTGAGGATTCAAAGAGTGTCATGTATAATCATGTTTTTCTGTAGGGCATCTTATTTTCTTTTTTTAAAAAGATAACTCCATTGCATTGGACTGAGAGAGGAGGAAGAAAGAYGTGTGGGAGAACAACCAAAATCAATTCCAGTTTGTGGTATTAGTTGCTCCCTCCCAGTGCCAGTAGCTAATTGTGGYACTGGGGCATGCTGTGAGGACACTGAAAATAGCTCACAACAGCAAATGCCTATTACAATGTTTAGATGTGCAGGCTCCTTCCACCCTGCTTGGCTTGTTTATCTGTTTGCAAAACGTTTCCTTGGGGATCAGGTTTTGCAAGTGTTTAATCATTTTTTTTTGTGTATTAAATTCTTTGACAGGCTATTTGTTACATAGAAATGAGGATAAAAAGGGCAACCAACGAAGAAAAGGGAAATCAATATTTCTAAAATCTTTCACCCAGGTGACTTGCCTATGAGCAAAGGCCAAGCTGTGTCCAGGRGGTGTCTTCTAATTCTCTCTGATGATGGAGAAACCTCAGCTGAATGAAGTGTGCACACTCAACTGTAGGCTGGTTTGCATACACCCATATCAGTAATATTTTCAAACATAACTAAGGTACAGAAAATGTAGGAGATATTGCCTGTATTCATAACACAAAACAGCCTTCAGACTGCTCTGAATTAATCCAAGGATTGAAGAGGGTGGAGAGGTAAAGCTGACGTCAGATTAAAAAAAACTTCATAGCAACTATGTGTTGGTCTTGGAGCTGTGACAACAGGGTGCTGGAACAATGGAGGTGTGAAGAGTCCCTAGGAACAGAATGCCATGTGAAGAGGCCCTGGAAACAGGATAATGTAAAATCTTATTTCTTTGACAACTAATTATTCAGATAGGTTTAATCAGAAAGTGTAATAGAGTGTAAGGTTAAATAGTTACCACGTGGTAGCTCCTGGAGTGGGTCCCCTGGAAGACGACAAAGTTGATTAAGGCACTGGTGCACCTCTCTTACAAGGAAAGGCTGAGGGAGCTGGGCCTGTTCGTCCTGGAGAAGAGATGACTGAGAGGGGACCTCATCAATGTCTATGAGTATCTGAAGGGAGGTGTCAGGATGATGTTTCCAGGCTCTTCTCAGTGGTGCCAAGCAAAAGGACAAGAGACAACAGGCAGAAACTGAGGCACAGGAAGTTCCACCTGAACATGAGGAAGAACTTCTTTCTTTACCGTGCTGGTGACCGAGCACTGGAACAGATTGACCAGAAAGGTTGTGGAGTGTCCCTGACTGGAGATATTCAAGAAGAACCTGGATGTAATCCTGTGCCATGTGCTCTAGGATGACCCTTCCTAAGCAGAGAGGTTGGACCAGACGACCCACTGCTGTCCCTGCCAACCTGATCCATTCTGTGATTCTGTGATTAGCTGATATTGTCCGGAGTGAACAACACAAAGTGTTATTGCACAATTGTCTTTCAACAACCGGAATGGACTGAAAGAAAAAATAAATGCTTTCTGCCCACGGAGTGTCACATCATATATCCTGCACTTCTGCAATATTAAATTCTTCTTCTAGGATCATAGTTACTCACCTCTGCATGAGTCCTAGTTTCCCACAAGGCTTGTTCAGTTGAAAATTAAGTTGACATTTCCTAGGAACTGGGAAATGAGAAATATATTAAATTATTATATAAGCAGGGAGATTTTTAGGTGGGTTTTTTTCCCACCTCTGGATTTACAAGGATTTTTAAGGGCAACTGGTCCTTCATTCTATCATCAAGTCTGGGGGAAAAAAAATTTGAAAATTCTTATTTACAGACCCCTAATTGTCAGCTTTGAAAGGATGACTCTTGCATTATGCTAAATTAAAGCATGAAATCTGAAACTATTGAAAAATTTAATAATTTCAGGGGTTTTTTTCTCCTTTTTCAATGTAGGATTGATACCAAATAAAGATCAACAGGAAATGAGATTCCTCTCCTACCAGGCCATTGTTATAAAATGTAAAAGAGCAAAACCCATTTATTTCTGTATGGAAAGGAACAGGGCTACTATCTATGCAAAATTATACAGCCAATATACATCAGTCATTTATTGCTAAAGGGCAGTGGAATAGGAATGCTCTGTTTTTTCGAAACCTCAACATCTACCTCAAATGAAGTTTGGTGGRAAAAGGTGACTGAGGTGCCCCCTAACTGAGAAAAATATTAGAAACTGAAGAACTGCTTATCTACATGGGAAAGGCATAGTAAGGAGCTCAGTTCAGGAACCAGAGACAGACAACATTCGGCTGACAAATAAAAATGGATTTTATGACATAAGGATGATTGAGGAACAAATTCCTGAGGGATGTTTTATCTTCATTATCTGCAGAGACGCCTTTCTGGAGGGTAGGATTAACATCAGCACTGAAGATATTGCTCGATGCAAGAGTGACGTACGTGAGATTCTCCACCTTGAAGTAAGATTGGATAATCATAAGGAGCCTTTTTGTCTTTAAATGGCATGACTGATATCCCAAGCATGCACAGCTCTGAAGTGGAGTCTGTTTAGACTGGTCTTCCCAGATTTTCAGGCTGTGGAAAATGTGTGAAGCAAATACATTTTAACTACGTTCTACAACCAGCTGCGGAAGAGAGCATGGAAAATATCGTACCATCCTAGATAAGCCACTCTCCTGTGTGTTAAGATCCCATTATTGAGAGATGCCTCTACCCCAAAAAAGGTGTAAACAAGACCATATGGCGAAGTCAATAGCATGGATTTTATTTACCAGTAAAGTGTGAGGTAGAGAGATAGAAAGAAATAGAAAAGGGGGAGGGGGTGAGAGAAAGAGAGTAAGAGAGAGACAGACTAAGTAGAAATATAGTCACCATGCCTGTGGAAACATTGGTATCCCATTGGCCCTTCTTCACCCTGGTCTCCTCTGTGGTGGCGTTCCTACAGTCACTCAAAACTTCTTATAATTTACACCTTTTAGCAAACAAAGGAATCAATGTTCATTGGCTACGTGATTTTCTCACTTCCAGTGCTAATTAGTCTCACGTTCAGTCTTTCTCTGCCTTTGAGTAGGTGGGTTTCTTGTATGGTTTCCCCCTGCCAGACCCAGTCAGAGCTGATTTTCAGCACAGTTGCTGAGTTGGCTGGCTTCGTGGATTCTTTATGCTCATTATCAGTGTTCCCCCAGCTTGTTTACCTCTTCCTAGTCTGAGATAATCAGACAATAGTATCACCTTTATCTTATCTCGGGTTCCAGTCAGGTGGCTTATCTAACTGTCCAAACTTCCATGAATTTATGAGGGCATATTTGGGTGGAGGAGGGGACGTGTTCAGAGGTCATAGATGATTGAGCAGGTCCTACTTTCTACAGTTTGCCATAGCGGGCAAAGTCCCTCAGTGATCTTAACAGTGTGTGAGGCAATGATGATCTGTAAGTCTCTTACACTGTGGAGCCAATGACCATCCAAGTCTCACCCTTTATATCCTGACTTTGGAAAACTGAGTGCACAGGAAGATGTAATTGTCTCTGTTTCCCTTCAGCAAAGTAACATGMACATGTTAGGGATTATCTGGCATCCCCATATGCTGCTCCACTGAAAAATTCACCTTTTGTGTCAACAGAAAGAGTAGTGAACTTGTTTACAACACAGAGAAAGACATTATGAAATTAAGAATTTAAAAAATTGACTCGGAAAGGGATTCTTATTGAGGACCCTTCGCCTTTCTGCCTTCACAGGAATGAGAAAGAATGTATACARGCAGCTCTCAGAGAAGTTTGCAAGTGAGTTCACAGAAGCAGTGCGACATCTTCTGCATTGTGTCTGCAGAAAGAAAATGCACATCACCTGCATGAGCTGTTCATACAAAAGGGAAGCTGTGGTACTATGGTGACTTCCATTAAACTTCAGGAAGTGTGCAAGTTGATAGTGATCATTTAAGAGTCTTCAGGGTTCAAAGAGTTCATACTCAAAGGGACATGGTGAGAATATAAGAATATGCCTTTCCCCATCTGCTCTTAYCGAGCATGGATGGAAAGGTAAAGAGGAGATTTCACTGTGGAAAGAAAAGTAGAATTTTAAAATTCAGCTGCAGGAAAAGGAGGAGCATCATGACCAAAAAGTGTATTTGGTCTTTTGAATGTGTCTTGGAAGGCAATTCTTCTATCACTGTTTTCTCACAGTAATGGAACCCAGTAAGTCCTACAGTAAAACACTCCTCCCTTCCCCATACACACCCTAAATCTAAACCTGCTCTGACCCCAGCTACGTGGTAGCCATTGGAAACTGCATCAGCAGGGCAAAAGAAACAGCACTAGGCAGAAACAGATCGTAAAAGTATTCACTGGAAGCAAATTTGTCACCCTTAACTTATTGTTCTTTGAACTTATATTCCGCAGAGATGAACAACTACCCAAAGTACATCCCTGTGCTTCATTTTAGCAAACAAGAACAACCTAGAAGAGTCGTTCAGCTTTAAGAGAATGTGTCCTCAAATATTTGTATTAGCAACTCGTTTACCTAATCCAGAGTTAATTGGAAGAAAAGAGCTATTAAATGACTGACAGTCTTATATGGCCTTTCTAATCATGCCTCTCCTGCTATTTGGACAAAGATTTGATGGATGGGCCTATATAATCTTGTACTAAATTCCTATTTTACAGGGGTGAGAAAGTATACTTTGTACTCATACTGCAATATTCAGAGAACCATCTTTATTTCTATATCTACCTGTAGTATTTTTAAAGAACAGCCTAGAATCAGGCTACTAAATCCATATTCAACCACTATAACTGATGTAATAACTGAACTGTTTTATATAATGTCAGAGATTTTCCCTACTACTCATTAGTTACCTACATGGCAATCCTGGGAAAGTTGATTGCATGGAGAGAGAAGCTGCAGAAATGGGCAAACCAAACAATTRGGATTCCAAAATGCACTTTTAATGAGTTTATTTTATCATGGTGATGCAAGACCCTTGTTTAATTTACAGCTGCATCTTAGTTTCTATTATAAGTCCAACATCATTTTCTGATTTTATTACATAAATTGTTAATAACACTGAGAATTAGATTTTAATCAAGAAAAGATTACTCCTGGGTACTAAATCTCTGACTAATGCACCAGTCCAGGAGAGCACTGTAGCATGTAATTTTATYCCTGCTTAGTTGAGTACATAAAGTCATGCTTAATTTGAAGCCTGTGAAAAGTCCCACTGACTCTTAAAATAAGCAGGTTTATGAGAATCCAGAAGAATCCAGTGCACAAACTCAGTAGTAAATAAAATGAAAACAAGAACAGAAGACAATAAAAGCTGCTGATTTATTCTCTCCCATTCTCCTCCCAAGTGGCCATTAATCTGCTGTCATGACATTAACATTGTTCATGATTTGTCAAGAAGGTTTTGTACCATGACCCCTCCTGTGTACAAGATGCTGTACAAACCCCAAAAGACAATAATCCTACCCCAGGTAGTTTGCAGTCCATTTGTAGCTGATACTGCAGTATCTGCCACCACCCTTACCTAAAGGAGACTGAAACTGAAAGTTTCTTTGAGGCCTGTCTTTCTTGCACTTCTGCATTTTTATTAATGWCACATGGTTTTGCACAGAACCTGAATTTGTATGAGAGACTGTGTTCTTAACATTGCCAAAAACCCAAACATGAAGCTGAATTCATATACAGTGTCTTACAAAACTGATTTAAAAAATTAACATGAATTGCTAAGTACTGCCCAAATTAACACAAATCAGAGTTCATTACAAAGCATTAGGAGGCAATTTATTGCAATCATTATGCCTGCTGTTACAGAGAACCATATGCCAACTCCAGAAATAACAAGCATTCTGAATCAGGGTCATTGCTGTCATATTTGCGTGTGAAATACATTAATTGATCTCCTGCGCACATTAAAATTTAAACCCACACTTTTTTGCTGCTGAATGCTCTATCATAAATTTGTTGTGTGAAGGGATAGACTGGGTGGAGAGAGAGATGATGTTTTAGAGGAATACTTGTCTCAAACTCTGGTAGATTCTTAAGTAGCTAAATCCATTCTGCTTAACTAAATGAGGTCCTAAACGAGGTCCTAAACATCTTTTAGGTTCCACAGTAGGAAGATATGCAGTTGTACATGTCAATGATGTGAAATACCATGGTCTTACTCATGTTATCTTTTCTGTCAGTCTACCAAGGTATGTCCTGAGGAGGATGCAGCTTTAAGAACTAACAGGTGAACAGCACAGTGCTTAGAAAAGCTGTGTCTTCCGTAAAGGCTTGATGTGCCTTGGAAAAAGGATAATAAACCTCATTGTCCAGTCACAAAGAGTAAGAATGTTAGCATGCTCTTCAACTGTATCATCCCAGGAGACACTGCTGCAGTGCAAATTAAAAGAGCTCAGTAATCAAGATATGTATTTTGCGATTTCAGTTTTTGTCCAGACTTCCATGTTGTCTACAGATAAATAAAAGGTGAAAAGAAAACCCTTATTGAACAAAAATAAATATTACAGTACTATCCTTTCCCCCCAGCATTTTTGATGAATCCTGGACAAAGGCAGTGGGAAACCACGTAAGAAAAAAGAAGCATCTCTTTCCAAGACAAGGGGAGATTATGGGAGAGAAGATGGATGTGAGGTAACACGGTAGAAAAGTCTTTACTATAAGATAGGTCATGGAGTTGGTATTAGAGGGTTGACTTTTGGAAGTGGAGTCGGTGAAGGAAGAGGAGGTGAAATATTTTGAGAAGAGCAGAGAGATGATTAAACTAGACAAGCCAGACACTGGAGTTGGACAGGGAATTCTGACATGGGAATGAATGGTGAAAAAACACCTGAGAGAACTGGGGACTGGGAAAGGGGCGTGTCAAGAGCCATTTATGGCAAGATGAGATCATTAAGCAGACGCAAGAGGAGCAAAAATAGCAGCTGTCCAAGATTGATTCTCCTGCAGTCGATGCCAATTCATTGAGCATGAGGAAAATCTTTCCCTCTTGACCCTTGAAAAGGAAGATGTACTTCTCAAGCTGTCTGCTGACATAGTCCTTAAGGACTTCCTGTTTGGTTAAGGTTTTCCCTGTTGAGTCACATGGGTTTTTCTATTCTATATCTTCCTTGATTCCTACAGGCCAGAGAGAATGGTTTGAAAATGCAATATGATTATGGATGGTTTTGCTCCACTTTGCTTTATGTGAGAGCAGATTTTCTGGAGCACGTTCTCCAGGGTTTATAGCACCAGCACAAAATAGTCCTGCACTCTGAAAATAAATCACATGCCTATCTATATATCCTTTACCAAGTGAAGACAGCATTTCTGTTATTGTGTGTGTCTGTCACCCTTAACAATAAAAACAGAAGTAAATTAGAAAATAGTAACTTGAACGCACAAAATCATTATACCAGCATGACCGAAATAACCCAGAAAGCCTTTAAACTTTTCTCAATTAATGTGCAAATGATGGCAGTTCAATGTTAGCAGTGCAAACAGCTGTTGTGCCTACCTAGACAGAGGGCAACTTCTGTGTAATGATGTGGGTTATTAAAATCTTTGGAGAAAACATTATCAGGAGCAGCACACAATGCTACTGCATTTGTCATTCACCTACTCTATTATTGTCAGGGCAGAGAAAATAAATGCATTGCTTTCTAAGCAGGAAGTCAGATAGACCAAAGCATGAATTTGAGAGCTGAGTGCTATCAACCTTCAGCAAATGTGAAGATAGCAGATATGCTTCAGCAATTGCATAAGAAAAATAAGTCTGTGCAACCATGTTGTTTTGCATTTAGTACCAGTAAATGTGGGTACTGAACTCAGCACTGCACAGACACCTGCCATCCCAAACAACAAGCGACATGTTAGCAATGGCAGAGACTGATGCACTATTATTGCTGTTGGGAAATCCAAGAGGTAAAGGATCATAGTCAGTAAAGCATTCTGACATCACCATGACACCCAGAGTGCTCTGTGAGCAATCAGGTTTTCTCTAAATACATTAGTGAACTGGGCAGCTCTGACTGGGATACTCATCAGCTTGCGTGCTGAGCAGGGAGTCATCCATAGACAGACTAAAGGAAGGGCTGCAGGGAAGGAAAGGGCTGAAGCCYTAAATCCAGAATGCTGAACTGACCTTTGTTACATCCGTAACAGACACAGCATAAGAGGCTCCTTATGCGGTGTTAGACAGAGAGAAACACTGCTTTTGGATCTGCTTTGGATTGAGCTGGGAAAGTGCAGAGTGTGGGCAAGACCTGTTTTTCCAGTGGCTTTAAAGAACGAGGGAGATGCCAAGTGCCTTGTAAACCAGCAGTATTGAATCAGGGGGAGGAGGGGGAAGCAGAGGTTAAATGATTTACTAAGAAGCTATTTGTTAAAAACAATGCATACGGCTTGTTCAACGCTTATTGTGCCTACCAAAGCAGAATGAGAAGATATAAGACTATTGATAAAGGGAAGGAATCTTGACCAAAGATCCTGTTTTCGAACCTAAAACTAACTCAAACCAGCCTTGAAGTTTGGACTTGGGCCAGGGACATAAAGAGCATGTGCAGGGAAGCAAGGTGAAAAGTTCAGGAGGAAGACTCTTTTACTTCATCTGAGGAAGACTCTTACTTCATCCCGGAGACCCCTGCCCACGACCACCAGACGACACTGCGCCAGCGCAATGAAGATGTAAATGACTTTTGTGCTCTTTATAATAGGAAGAGAGGCTAGGCGGGGCTAGGTAATGAATATGTATAGGTGTATTGGGAAACTTAATGAATATGGAGCTTGTAACCCGATATATACCAAGCTGAATGCAGCTGTCGGCACGCATGACTTTGGAGGAATTATCCCCCATGCGTCCCAGCTGGAATAAACATACCTACTTTACTACTAATTCCAAGTAGTGGAGTCTTTCCTGCGTGTCAGTATCAGAGTTCCCAGAGAGTAGAGCTACAAACCAAACTTTGATTCAGTCTGAATCTACGTCTGTTTCTTTTTCCATCCTTTCCAAAATGTTTATGGGTAGGATTACATGTAAGGCAGTGATGGTGTTTCCTGTAATGTCCAGCTGTGTCCCAGGATGGTGGCATGCAGATTCCTGTGAAGTGTTTTCTCTTCCAGACAAAGGGAAGTCTAATAAGGTCAACATGCTGATAAGGAAGCTTATAATTTTCCTTTAGTTCTGCTTAGCCCATATTGCAATCTATTCTTGACAAATGCTCTTTGTGTATATACTGAGACAAAATCAAAACACGTTTCAGACGAGTCAATGTTCATTTCCATGTTGATTTCATAGTCTGAGACTACCTGTTAGATTACAGAAAAATTCAAGGAAGCAGAGTGATTTACAGCTCCATTCAGTTTAATATCATCTCAAAACCTGATTAATACTCTCTCTGTCCCATAACAATGAAAATAATTATTTTATAAAGCCCAAGATCATCTTCTGATGTCTGTCCAGTCTGAGAGTGAAAGCCTAGTATATTGGCAGCTTTGCGGTGACTGGAAAAGAGTAATGCCTGTCTATCAATATTGTACTGATTTCTGAAAGGTCCAATAGGTCTGAAAACCATTGGGTTAGCTGAGCATCGTGGTTTAACCCCACCCAGCCCACTACATAAAGGAGATTCATTACTCTGGAGTTGGTATTTCTGTTCAAAACCAAAGATAAAAAACTTTGCAAAAATGGTCTATCCCTTGCATCACTGACTGTTTGGAGTTCATGTTAGTCTGTGTTGAGAACATAGCCAAAGTTTTGTTTGTTTTTAACCTTTATGTCCTCTCAGACATTCCTTAGTACAGTTCCAGAAGCAGCCACGTTGGCAGTGCTGACAGAGGTGTGAACAGCAGCAGCAGGAGAGGGGCGTGCTGCTGACAGAGAAAGTGAGACCTTCCAGCCTGCTTTGCATTTGGATAAATCTCTCATTTCTTCCTCCGTAATTGGAAACGTTTGTTTAGCTGCAAGAAAAAGGGAATGTGGATGTAAAAGCTCAGCATCCTCACACTCCAGATTTTCAGCCAGGTATCGGTTAACAGAGAAAAAGATTTCTCAGGGATAAGTAGAAACATTTAAATTCTAATATGGCTATTATTATTGTAACTTTTTCTTTTTTTTTTAATCTAAGCAGGGGACCTAGTTCTTCTTTTTACAAAGATCTACAACCATACTGAGAAATTAATAGCTGTTTTGTGTAATAGAAATGCAGCAAAATGCACCAAAGAGGAGATGTATTTTGTTTGGACTTTTGCTTATAGGAATTGTAAAAGAAAATATTTTTAAAACACAGTGAAACCTTTTCTTTGCTTTACTTCTCTGGCTTTGATGCTGGATTGGAGCCTGCACTGCCTTTTTGAAGACACTTATAATGGAAACGGTGAGACATCCTTAACTGCAGCAGATCAAGTGATTTCCCTCACAATGCAGCCCAGCGTGGGAAAGCAAGAGCATTTAAAGAGACTAAAGGAAAGTGTGAACTGTCCCCAGAAGCTATTACATTAGTGAAGTTTATCTCAGCCGGGTAATTTACCTCAGTCAGGAGCGGAATTGAATTTAACATCGGAGCAGCAGCGGCATAGCAGCGCTATTTTGTGCTCTTTATCTAAGGTGCTATATATTGTGCTCAGAGATAAAAAGTCATCCTTTTTTTTTTCCTGGAGGAGACAAATTCGATATTAGCAATAATAAGCAGTTGTTTCTTACCATGCAGATAACTTCTTTTATGTGTCTTTGCATTTATTTTGATGACCCTCAGTCTCACAGCTCCTTGGAAAGTTTGCAAGCACAGGTCTCCTTCCCCAGCTTAGTAGGGAAGAAACACATGGGCCACAGTCATGAGGACAGTCCCTCAAAAGACATCATGGTCACCTCAGTAGAAAGGAAAGTGCTGTCTGCGGAAGTGCAAGAGGAGATGATCAAAGACGTCATTCTAGGCAGATGGGTTTTCAAAAATCTGTCCCTTTTGGGAAGACACTAATTTCTAATTTCTGGAGGAACTAAGTATTTCTCCACTCTTGACATCAATGGCCCAGCTTTGTAGTGTTCCAGGAATAACACGCAGTCCTTAAGAGAAGCTAAATGACAAGGCTTGCAGAGCAGCATTTCTTAAATCCATCTGTTTATCCACAGCAAATTGACAGCAACTTTCATGTCACCTCATTGGTTTCAGCCCTCAAGCCAGAGCATGGTTTATCATGTCCTGGACAGTAGAGATTTTGGGCTTAACCCAGCTGTGTTGCAGCAACAAGCAATCCATTTTCATTGCAGAGGCACTGTTGAGACAACAAACCCCACTCCCTGAGGTGGCTGCAGCCTATTTGTTCCTAGTGTGGAGCCACTGTAAGGGCACAGGCTGTTTGTGAGATTACTGGTCCAAAGGCCCATCGGGCTGATGAAACACATCCTGCTGCAATGGAAGCACTCATGTCTTTTTCTCAGAGGGCGTTCAGATGTACACAGAACTACCAAAATACTCTGAGACACTTTCAAGGAGTAAGAAAGCGCACAGGCTTTTAGGCCAGATACTCACCTGAATTCTGTGAACCAACTCTCCCTCGKGTGTCCTCCAAAAACTAAAAGAAGGGCACATTTATAAACTTCAGTTAAAGTGAAAATACTACCAGTGGAGCTCATCAATGGAATGATTCAGAGCAGTGCTGCCAGGAAGGCAGTAGATCTTACTTTAGTAATGTGACCGATCTGGGCTAGACTCACTTCTGTTGTCCACCACAAACTGATACAATCACGATGAATCTCTTTAAAGCACTTTCCCTCTATTTCCTGCTTCCAAATGTGACCTCGAAGATGTTCTGCTCCTTCTAGCCTAAAGTACGTATTTCACCTTCTGCAATTAACACACTTTCTGGAGGTTCCCATTTTGTCATGGTCATTTTAAACATCATCATTCTATTAAAAGTTTTCAATCATCTCAGGTGACAAAAAGATGTTCATGTGCTTTTTAAAGGTTGCGAGCAGTTCTTCCCTGTTCTTGGCAGAGTCTAGCTGTTTGTGCGTGTGTCCATACAATTGTCACTCACCTAAATGAACAAGAGGAGAGTATGGGAGGAAGGATTTGCATGACTGAAGGGAAGGATGAATTACTTTTAGCCACCCAGCAGTACAGTAATTAATGTCTGGGATGCAGCTCCAAGTGCCACATAATAGCTGTCAGTGTCACAGATGGTCTGAGTGCTTTGGTTTGGAGATAACACTGTGACAAAGGGATTGCTGTGGTGTGAACACATCACCACCAATCTTGGCTGGCAACCTCTGGCAGCCCTGGCAGCACCGTTGTGCTGTCCTACACAGAAGATGTCTCTGACTGTTTCCTGCATCGGAAAAGATGATTATGTCTCTACAAAAGAAAACTGAGAGATGAAAGCACCAGCAGAGACCTATGAAACATATGTGCCTTTCTCCCATAGCTTTTCAGATTCCTAGAGGCTAAGGGGGTTTTTTTGTTCTTCCTTTTTTTTTTTTTTTAATTATCTGGTGCTGTGGGGCTAGCTTGGAGAGAAGAATTTCTTTCTGAAGACTGAGGGAACTTTCTAAGGTTCTCACAAGGTATTGAAAGGTAAAAATACCTCATGAGTTTATTAATTAGCTCCCATGTCATCCTCAGAAAGCACTTTCAGCTAGAAAAACAGCTCAGCCAGCAGTATGACTGGGATTACTGCATCACACCCTTTAGTTTCTGCACTCTCCTGGCACTGGAAAAGGCTCCCCAGGAAAGTGGTCACAGCACCAAGCCTGACAGAGCTCACTCAAGAAGCATTTGAACCATGCTCTCAGGAAGGTGGTGTGATTTTTGGGATATCCTGTGCAGGGCCAGGAGTCGCACTCAATGATCCTTGTGGGCCCCTTTCAACTCTGGATATTCTATGGTTCTAGGATTCTATGGTTCCATGGTCCTATGACTCCGTAATGAGTACTGCGATTCGAGAGCTCAAAGCTCTGCCTATGTCCTCAAGTGACTGACTCAGGAAAGGGATCTGATTCAGAGTACTAGGAATTAGGCTTTTTGTTTAGATGTGGCTCTCAATCACAAATGACTGCTCCTTATGCCCCTCCTGCATGATTGCTTATTTATCTGCTATTTGTCTTGTCTTGACTATGAATTGTGGCCTCACCATGTGGAAGAGTCCATCCTTTGTTTTCTCACACCTATGGATGTAGATCTTAAATGCTTAGATCCTGGGTTTCCCTTGAAACCTGACTTGGACTCCTGTATATTTCAGAGATGTGTTTTGTTATAATTTTTGACAGCATATCAAACAGATCAGTAATCCTTCATTAGTGATGACGCTTCTTGAGGCAGAGTTTGGATTAAAACAGAATTTTATGTTAATTCTGGCTTAATTCTTTCCTGATGTCTAGTTTAGCCACGGAAGGGTCACTCTAGTTTGATGAGATCTGGGAAAACATCATTTACAAAACAAAGCAGCATGTCTGGATGCCTTTACCCTTCAATGAAATTAGTTTGCTCATAAGACCAAATATTTATTTAACACTTATTTAAGGTTAATGGAAGATTATTTTTAGAGATAATAATTTATGACATAAACCAAATACAAGTAAAGAAGCATTAAATGACTAAACAGATGCATGAAACTAATCCGTTAACATTCCTTTAACATGAATAAACAAAACTGGTATTAATAATTTGCAGTCAAAGTGGGTCTGCACTTGTAGAATCCTAATTATGAGCTGAACAACAAGATAAATATTGCCTCCCTCTTTTTATATCTCTAACTCCTTTAGAAAACAAATCACTCAAGATGTTTACATGTGTTAATTGCTAAAACCATTTTGAAAAACAGCGCTGACTACTGACTCCACTCAGTGGGAATTCCTAGGTCCTACCTTTACATGACGTGGTAGTCCCTCCCAAGCAACAGAGTTGCCCCAGGACAGAAAAGTTTTCTTGGACTGGGCAACCAGATCCTGTACAGCCAATAGTGATAATTTCTCACCTAGCAGAAACTCCCTGCATGATGTTGAAATCCACAGGATTAGGATGTTTGGCACAAACCGAAAGATTGGCCCTAAGGCTTGCTGTTTCTGAAAAGAAATGGAAGAGTTGTCTACAGCTGGACATTACCAAAATAAGTAGAAAATTTCTCTCCTTCAGAATGCAGGGAAGCCAACTTGTATTACCACTGCACAAAAGCAGAATGTGACAATTATTCCAAATGGCATTTAAAAGGAAGCTAAAAGCTTGGTTTTCAAGGCTCGCAGACAAGAAAAGCCTTCATTCCAAACATTTGATTAGCTGACCTTAATGTGAAGCAAATTTTTTTGAGGGACAAAAGCCAAGGAAAGTACATTTTAGTAGATAATCTACTATCTCATTCACATGTTTTTCATATCTCACTCATTAAAGTGATAGAGTCTTGGCACATCTATGATCTCACATGCTAAAACACAGAAACCATTCAGTGTTTTGATTAGTAGGTGATATTAGAGGAATGTTGTAAAACACATCAATTAAACTAAATGACATTTCACAAAAATCTGTTTCAGTACCTCCACTTTGAGTCCAAGTTTAAAAAAGAGCTTTTCATCCATTAGAAAGAGATGAAAAAAATAGCACATAGATTATTCACAAGGTACCTTTTGAGGAAAATTTAATTAAAGATGACAGCAAGCAAATAATAACAGCCCATGATTCAGCATATTGATGAACAAGATGAAGGAATTGGTGTTCTGCTTTCATTGTTTGTCTTCCAGACAAACCTGCCCTTCTTCTCCAAGCAAGAATGCTGTGGCTGTGAGCTGCTAAACCCTGATCTCCCACCTTCTTTTGAAAAGAGACAGGAGGAGCACACAGCAGGGCAAGTGGGGCCAGTGGCTCTGGAACTTACTGCACCACAGAGCAGTAGTAAGCACTGCTACTAGTAATTAGTTGACTTGGTAGTAGGCACTACCGAGAGTAGCAGGAAAAACATAACGAGGCACAAAATCCCTGCCTCTGTTCACTGTTGGAGTTTTGGCATAACACAGCCATGGATTTCAGTTTCCAGCTGGAGAATGAAGTAATTATGTATGTGTCCCTCGAGGCTGAGGACTGGGAGGTTAGAGAAAAAGTTCCTTTATAGATAGCTTAGGGGAACTCACTGCTGGATAGTGGTTGATTAGCTTTGCTCACATAGTTACCAGAAGGGCATTTAGTCACTGAAAGAATGCTTCAGGACAAGCGTGTCTGGTTCCACGGATTTTGATGGCTCCACTGGGATAGAGTATTGGTTTCAGTGGTGGTGGATCTGCTCTGCCATGTTTGCTTTTGCTCTTTGATTTTTTCAGTTTTAGATGTTCTTGTTCTGTGAGAATATTTCCTCTAGTGATGGGTTTGGTKAGGTTAGGGATATTTGCAAGTCAGCAGGAAGAGTTCTGAAGACATTTCTTTCAAGTCATGGTCTTCTTTTAACACATGTAGTGATTTTTTGATCACTTTGAAAATTTCAATACAGGCAAGTTAAGGCCTGTGCAATGTTAGCAGATTTCTTTTTGTCGTGAAATGCCCGGTATTTGAGGTAATTCTTCAAAAATGCAGTCTGTTTCTCAGAAGCAGCATTCTTTACAGGTTTGTGGTTAACTTTATATTAGTGAGATGGGTGCCAGCAGAGATTAACATAGAGCAGTTACAACAATATTGAAGGGTTTTTCTATGCATTACAGTTATCAGAAAGGAGATTAAAGAATGTTGGAATTCCACTTAAACCCTCTCAAGTGTCAGTGTGCGAAGGCAGAAGCCACCGCTGCATAAGTGAGGATATCACCAGTGCTCGAGAGAGATGGGACTTCATGCGCCTGCATGTGAGTCTTGCCCTCTGCCCCTTACCTAAGAGAATGTGATCACACTTGCCTCCTTTTGCCAAAAATTCTCCAAAAGCCGATTTGTAGCTCTCTGTGTCTCCTTCTCTCACTCTTCCTCGTACCCAGGCCAGTCCTCACAGACCTTGAGTTAGATATGTCCTAATTTTTTGAGGCTCCGCTTTAACATTTCTACATTAAATGACCGATGGCCAAATGTTGCATCACAGTCCTGCTAAGCTGTTCAAGAAGGACACAGCATGCTGGCATTATCCATCATCCAGAGGTTAAGCAGGACTGGCCTTTTCATTCCTACCTTTCTGATTTCATGCTGGCTACTGATACTCAGTGAGTGGGATGGAGGTGTAGAGTATCTTGAGAGGCATTTTTCTGAGAAAATCAACATCAGTGAAAGTCTTCTTGGTACAGAAGCGAAACATGTCATTTGTTCTTTATTCCTCTGAGCTGCAAGGTTAAATGGAAAGGGGTTATCTAAAACCATAAATCTAGCCAAAATCCACAATGACTACAACCTGTCTTCCAGGTTTGTTTATTGGAGTCTTCATGAGCAATAATCCTCTCTTGCTGTGGATTAGAAAAGCATCTCACAATTATTAGCTTGATCTAACCCTGTGGATTGTCTAAATGGGAGAGACAGAGGTTGTCCCAGGCTGCGTTTCATCAACCCTATCATTACCAGGCCTCCCTGAGACATCCCAAGAGGCAGTTTCATGCTCTTTGTTTTTTGTAAAAAAATAAAGGAATATTGAATTTCTTGAAAATGGTATTGACATGTTTGTACATAGAAATTAGACTGTCAGATTTAGTAATAAGAAGGTTGCTTCAAAATCATAAAGTTTTTTGCCTTCCAGGCTGTGAGACATACCAGCAGCTTAGATGTTGGAAATACAATTTTAAGCGACATAGAAAGAAGAGAAAATGTAAAATAACCACTAGCACTGACTGAGTCACTTACACATCTTCATTTTTAGGCTACTTACCCATGTGCAAATTGCTATAGGCTTGTGAAATGTATGGCCTTCATCAAAAGTGGTGGAAAAGAAGGATGCACTTTGACAAAATTATATTTCTGCTTTCTGCTATCTTCACTCTGCAAGTCATCTTACTGATTTCAGATTAACATGAATTAATGAAATCCTTCCTCTCAAAGCAAAAATTACAGTTCTCATCTTGATTGAATTAGCAATGCTGATAATTTAAGGATAATTAGATTAAATAGAAAGAAGGACGTTGTTAGCAAAAGCACCTTCCAGAAAGTCTTCCCTGCTTTTTATACGAAGTACAATATAAAAGGAAAGTGTGGTGGAAGTAAAGTTCATGACATTTAGAAGCAAATTYTAGCCAACCACTGATTTTTGTGTTATATGGATGTATGATGGAGTGCACATAAACATGCTTCAGAGGCAAAGACAGCCTGATAAATGACTGCACTATAAACCTGCACAACTATAGCAAGACCTCACCATTTGGATAGTAAAAGTCTCAGTTCTTAAACCTTCTTGCCTTTAGCATCAGGAAGTCATTAGCAGCCGCAAAAAATTGTGAGCCAGTTTTATAGTTTCTGTCTACAGCTTAAAAAGTTTTGTCTTTCACCTTGGCTCCTTCCACAACAATCTGATTGACTACAACATCTCCCTGTGCCTCATGGATGTCAAAAAGCAAAATTCCAAGGACTTTGGTTTCTCAGACTCCTTTTTTTTTTTGAGTTATTTTCCCTTTCCTTTCTACAAAACCTTCTTGAGAGTCTCATGTGCCAGGCTTTTCTTCATCCTTTAATTTTTCCAGTTTTCTTTTTTCTTTTACTTTTTTTTTCCCCACCAGATCCTATTTTACACTACCTCCCCAAATCAAAACAGCTCATGCTGCCAGCTTCCCATAGACACCTGTAACTAGTTTGGGGTTTTTTTCAAATAAACTTGCATTCACCCTATAGAATTAATATTTACAAATGGCTGTACAATTAATATAAACATGCACTTAATGGGGAGAGGAAACTTACATAAGACTGTCTTCTATTAGAGAAGAAACCTTTACTGTAAGTATTTAAGTGACTCCCTTGGTATTGATCAGGTGTTTTCCACTCAGGGATACATCTCAGGTTGTATTTCACTCCTAAGGAGATATTGTAAATTTGTTTCCACATGTTTTGCTGGTATCTGGTGTATGTCTGCTAACTACTTAGGAACATTAAATTCAGCAGTGTCTTTACAATATGGTAGCATTTCCCACAGACAAAATACTACATATGACTTTTCTGTTTAATTCAGAGAGTGCTGATACTTTTTCCATGACCTGGATGCATACTTCATATTGCAAAGATTTGTTTTTAACCCGAGACAGCAGGCAATAAGTTATAAACAGTCCCCAATTCTCAGTAGATTTTACTATAAAAAGCATATGGGAGAAAACTGTGCTACTTTTTTTCCCCAACACTCACATAAACCTTGCAAAGCACAGGATACTGCTCTATTTTAAGACCATGAAACAAAATGCAATAAGCTGGAAGGCGTAACATCTTCAAGGGCTTGTAATCAATGCACCAAACCTTGTTTACTGCTGTAGCCCTTTTCAAATTTTTGTTAGTTGTCTCCTATGGCCTCCAACCCATGAAAATGTTTAAAAGCACAGAAATGCAATCTGATATATAAAATACCTGCATTGGAATGGAAGTTCTCTGAATGGCAGTGTCACTTTTGGCAGTGTTTTGGCTAATTTTCATGCATAAAAATGAGAAAGCCTATTTCACTGCCAAAAAGACATGGCAGATCACAGGTTTGTCATCTTGGTGTTGAGGTGACAGACTGAAATACTGTGTTTCAAAATGGAGATACAGTTCAGCTAGAATTAAATAAAAAGCACTTGGGGGAGCATCTTCTCCATAAAATTGACACACTTCTTTCACCTTCAGGAAACAAAAACAACTGATGAAGGCTGCATTTCATGCAAGACATACAATGCAATTTTCACGCTTGTTCACTTTCAATGAGAAACAGGAACGTCCACTTTCTAGGGGACAAATTGTAAATGTGTCAGCTGGGGCCTTGAGAACATCAGTGAATTACAGTAGCATGAAATACTTGCTTTAAAATATTTCTTTATATTCATCCATCTCTTCTTGGATTTTTAGGTGTGTGACTACAAATTGTCTGCCTTGCATATGAAATACAGGTTTCTGGAAGTGAGACCTCTTCCATACTACAGAGAGGAACGAACACAAAATGTAGACCTGACGAAAAAGAATACAGTTATAATTCCTTGAAAGGCAAAAATGGGCCTTATTTTGTTTTTCTGTGTATGCTGGTCTGATCTCCAAAAGCAGATTTGTTTCTGAGTAAAGGTGTAAATAGCAGATTCACTTGCTCATTGAGACTGAAAATCATACAAGCACAATCATTTTGGAAGTTACCCAGTGTGCATTCCTTTCTATCTCTAATGTTTGCCATTTTTTGGAAGCTTACTTTTGACTGATAATTTGTGAATTCTTCTCCTCGGAATTCAAAAATGCATTTCAATTCAGGAGAGAAAATGTTGTTGTGGACCATTTAAGGTCAGACTCATATGACAGACATTAATTATTTCACCTAAGATTTTTGAAGTGCCTTGCAAATTACTGGACATGATTCTCTCAGGATGAAGAGCTCCATAGTACATCAGTCTTAGTAAGATGCTGGAAAACATAAGAATCCCATTAAGTATCTAAATACCTCTAAAAACCTATCCCTATTGGTCCTTTCACACCTTTTTTCTGAATTCCTGAAACACACCTGACATGTTAGGGGAGCTAGAATGATGCTACTGATAAAATCCTAGTGTCTTTAATTCTGAATATCTCTGACAGTGGCTTTTTTTTTTGTTGTGTGCTCTCTAAATTTTAAGCTTTGCTTCTAAACCTGATGATACTTGCACATGCCACCTGAAAGTGTTGGAAAATCTCTTTTCCTACCTAACCCTCCTAGATCCACAGGGATATATTGCCTGGCTTCTAAACAACCCTAGTGTAGTTTAGGAAGACAATTTGACTCTTCTATTTTTTCCCCATTTTTTTTCTTCTATTCTACCTCCAAAAATATCAATAAAATTTCTTTATGTACCTGAAGAAATTGTTAGAGATTTGTTCACATTTTCTTTTTGTATAAGGAAGCGAAAAGTATGTACTTCCTTGAACAATACAGTAAAGAGCACACTTCTTGTTTGCAAGAGAAAGTTAAAGAAGCTGCACATAGAAAACTTCTGTATCATTTGAAATCACACAAACAGAGCATGACCCTCAAGGCTGAAGTGATGTTATTAACATACAAAAGAAAATCGAAATAAAGAGGCAAAGCTGCCACTCTATTTCCAGAAATAAAATAAAACTGCACACAAGTTTTCCCACAATACTTCACAGTCTTGAAAGCACAAAGTCTTTTGCAGGTTTATGATGAAAACTTCTGGTAATAAAAACAAACACTGGAACAGGTTGCCCAGAGAAGCTGTGGCTGCCCCATCCCTGGAAGTGTTCAAGGACAGTTTGGATGGGTCTCTGAGCAACCTGGTCTAGTGGGAGGTGTCCTTGCCCATGGCAAGGAGGTTGGAATGACATGGTCTTTAATGACCCCAGATCATTCTGTGACTCCACAACTTTGTCATGACAAACCTCAATACGGAAGAACATAGAGAAGGTGGGAAAAGGATCATTGATGTTTTTGTCTAGGTTTATGCCCGTCAAAAGCTACTGCAGTCCTCGCTCTGGCTGCTCAGGGCCAAGTCATTCTGAAGCTGTTCACTGGCATAATTGCTGTCACACAAACCACACAGAGTTCATGTTAACCCCAGCTTTGAACATGATAGTAAAGACCCCTGCACAGACCTTTCCAGCACTCTTTATGCTGACATTAAATTCCCTGTGCATATTTTTGCTGTAAAAAGCACCATATTTCTTAAATCGTTTTCTTTCCCATGTTGTTCATAAATTTAATGCTTGTCAGAGAGGTGTGTGGCAACCAAGAGAAAAGAGCAAGAAGCTAGAAAAGTTACAAACACTCGTCAAAATTGCTTCTTTATGAAGCATCAATGCTACTGCTGTCATGCTTTTAGAGGCCACCTTTAAATGTCACACTGAGAGGTGAGGAATGTGATGGAAGGGGCAGTGAAAATTGCTGCCAATAAAATGCACTTTTCCTGAGGGACAACAGCAGGTGACTTACACAAAGTTACTATTATATTTCTTTTTTTTTTTAATTAAAACCCTTCACACTCTCAAAACCCCCAGTCCAGCATGTGTGGATAAAATACGTAATCATTGCAAAGAAATGTGATCAGCCCTTCAGGCAGCAACTACGATGTTTAAACACGCTGTGCTTAGAAAACTAAGTCCAGAGGTCCAAGAGTGTGTATGTGTCTATAGAATGGAGCAGAGCAGGTTATGGTGCCCAGGCAAGACTCTTGGCATAGCATTGAGATACAGCTGAGTCTAGTGAACTATAGGTAATAATTTCTTTCTGAAAGAGAATTAACTTTGGAATACTTGATTTTTTGCATTGCATCTGAGTAAGACACTGATGACTCTCAGCAGCACAGTGAAGGAAGGTCTTTCAGGTCCCAGTTCTAGACTCTGGTTTAGACTCTCTGCCAGGAATTATTTCTCCTCTCATAGCACAGCCTGCCCTGGTTTCCCAATGAATTCTCATTTAATACCTTCATAACCTCCTGCTGTGTCCATGACTAGAGAGACACCACCTATTAATAAAAAATAACTGCTTGTCCTGGCCTATGCTTTAGATTCTGCTTTTGGCTATTAGTTTCAAGACTGGCCATGTTGTTTTCACAAAAAAATTATCAATATTTTCCCAAGTTCATAGTTTCATATGGTGGTGTTGATTTGAAACTAAGATCTGCAGTAAAAACATAGGTTCTACACTGAAAATACAGTCTCATCAGCAGACTAGAAATTACGGCATTTTTGTGTGGCTTTCAAACATGCAAAGTGACAGGAAAAACACTTTTTCCACAGAATGGTTCTTTTTTACCCAGTGTGCACTGCTTATCCAGAGAATGAGAGTTTTGTTCCTGATTGTGTTAAAACTGGGCTTTTTGATTTGGTTAGGTTTGATACAAGGACTTTCTAAGAAGCAGTAAGAAATATATCTTTGTTTTCCAGGTGTTAAATACACAGTCACAGTGAGGGAGAGAGATGAAAGGAATTTGAAAGCACTTTTGTCTCCTGGGAGTTGAAATAGCTGACCTAAATCTTTTCTTATTCTAAATATATTAGATTATCTTGTCTCCACTGGAAAGTGAAGGATCTGTTACATGCCCTTGCTATATTGTCTAAGTAAACGAGCTCTCTAAATCATCCAGGAAAATCCACTTCATGCTGTGCTGACATGAGTTAAACTGAGATATTAGTCCTGACTTTTATATCTGTGGAGAGGATTGATGTAAGGGGGAGCTTCAGAGAAGTTACAGGTCTCTTGCCACAAGATCCCAAGTACCCCTTAGGATCTGGACCAAATACCATTCCAGCACAAAGTCCACATTGATATGAGGGGAAACACAGCATCCTGGGTGGCTGAGTTGTCTGGCTGGAGTCCACAGATATAAAAGTGAGAAAAGCAGACTAAGCCTTTTCTTGTTTCTGGGTTGAACTTTAACAGTAATGCAGACTAATTTTCAATTTAGAAAAAAAAATGTTCAAATTGATTTCACAAAAAGATTCTAGATTTCTGTGGAAAATGCAGAGGATTTTGTTTCTGATCAAGAAATCAAATGACCATAAATATTACCTTCATTTTTATAGTAAAAAGTGGCAGAAGAATACTTTGAAGAGTGTCACTGAGAGTTACTATACATATATACATGCGTGCACAGCTATCCTTGCAAGCCAGAAGCACCTCATCATGAGATACAGAGTTGATGGGCAAAGAAAGACTAGATTATGTCATCAGAGTCAAAATCTAACATTTGGGACAAAAATTCCTGGGAAGCTTGCAGTATTTCAGAAAAGATCTATATAGAAATTAGCTCAAACAATCAATGTTTTCTCAGCCTTACAATTGTTGCGGGGTTTTTAGCAATGAGCGGGACTGGGAAGATCTGCTGTGTGTTTCAACCATCCTGCTATCACAGAGAGGACCTCTGAAATATCCAAGTCATGGAAGACAGCCAGGAGTGATATATCTGTGAAGGGATCACATCACTTGATAAAAATCAAAGCCTTCTGTCACTGTCATAATTATCATTGAAACTGGCACGGCTTTATTTAATCCTTATGGGTTTCCTCACTCCCCAATTCTAAATTGCCATTTTTGCCTTTCCTACTGAAGCTAAAGGAACTCTGAACCTTGTGCTTTGTGCAGTGAGTTATGAGACATTTTAAATTGTGGTATATTGAGGAATAGTTTACCTCTGGCTCTCCCAGATTTGATCTGAGATTTGTTCCGTAAGATGCAGTAGAGTGAGAAATTTGCAGCTTAAAAGGATTGAGTTATATTTATGTTCTGGCTTATCCTCAACTGTAATAGACTGAGAAATGTTTTATCTCTAACACTTGCACTTTGCTCTGAGATTTGCACCTTTTAAAGGGGACTGAAATTGTTCTTGTAGCTTCTCTCTCTCTGATAAATGGCTTGAGTTTCTGAGATCTTAAATGAGTGCCACAGTGAAGAAATGCTAAAAATTAATAGCATGTAATTCTCTGAGGCACAAATAAGATGCTGACCTCTTTTCACTCAATATGCATTTGATAGGAGTAATTTGGAAAGGGAAATGCGGGGCGACCTTAATTTGAAGGATAGTGTGCCAGCAAGGCCCCTCAGTCTGCCCTCTCAGTGGAGGTAGGGGATGGAGATGGATGCTGCAGAAAAGATACAGGAGTTGTTGATGTGTTAGAAACCACAGAAGCACCTGAGAACAGCCACATAGGAATTCAGGCTTCTCCTCCCTAAGGGTGGCAGGATCTGGAGTGCCTCTACACCAGTGCACGCAGTAGGAGCGACAAACAGGGGGAGTTCAAAGTCATGGTGGAGTGGGAAAACCTGGATATATATGCAATCACAGAAATGTGGCGGGATGATTCACACAACTGGAGTGCTCAGTGGATGGCTATAAACCCTTCAGGAGGGATATGCAAGGAAGAGGAGGAGTTGGGGGAACTCTGTATTTTAGGGAATGTTTTGACTGTCCAGAGCTCTATGATGGTGATGGAAAGTTTGGGTGTTTATGGGTAAGAACCAGGAAGAAGGCCAACAAGGCAGCATGGTGGGAGTCAGGTACAGACCACCCAGCCAGGACAAAGAGGCAGACAAAACATTCAACTACAGAAGATGATAAATGACCCTCAGAAAATATTGATGTCATTCTGCCACAACATGGAAGAGTAGAAAATTGTGAGAATTTTCTTCTTGCTGGGTCTGCCCATAGTAATTGATGTGACTTTTTTTTTTTGACATGTGCAACATTTAGAGAGATCAAGGTAGTGCTTAATGGAGGATGTAACTAGAGATAAATCAAGAAATTCAGCAGTGCTAGGTGCTTGTGTGCACCTTGAACCTCTGACAAAATTGCATAGGCGATTCCCTTGCTTTTCTCTGTGCTTTCAGGAGCTTTAAATAGCTCTGACTCCCATTTTATGACTGGAAGGATAATGCGAGAATACACATAATTGTCTTAAAATCCACGCTTTTGATCATCTGTTTTGGTTAACCTGCAATTACATTAGCAAAAGAATTTGTACCTGTTAAGAGCAAACAGTGGACTTTTCGTCTAGTTTAAAACTGTTGGCATAATACAGAGCCCTTGCTTTGGCAAGTATGTGTAGCAATGATCTGAAGTTCCACTTTGGAATTGGCCATTTGCCCTGATTCGCTTCCTGTGCTCAAATAAACACAAGGAGCGGTGATAATTAGGTGGCTTATCCCCACTATTGCTGCAAGTCCGGGTCAGGTGGGTCTGTGGGGTAACAGACCACATGACCAGAAATGGCAACAAGGTCTTCACTGGCACTTTGCTAATGAATGCCATAATTATCTCCAGAAGATAAGGAACCTCATGAAAGAGGAGGCAGAAGTGTAAAGGCCAGAGAAGAAGCCCCATGAGAAGCTCCATTAAATCTTGGCTACACTAAACATTTGCATAGCAGCAACGCTGCAAAGGTAAGGTGTGAAAATGAAAGGATTTGCGGGCCTCCATGATGGTGACATGGAGTCAGAGAAGTGTTATCATCAGATCAGGCACTCCCATGCTGTCCTACAAAATATCCTTAACTTTTAAAAGGCAAATTCTTTTGCTTCTTTCTTGTTTCAGGTTTTACACATGTAAAATCATGGAGTCCTTCATGTGTCATGCTACAATGTGAAGGATCATTAAAGTTTTACAAAGGCTTTGAAAGGAAGTGGTCAGGGCACCAAAATATGCTGGCTTTTGGTCTGAGGCAGAAAATATCTCCAAAAAGTTTATTGGCAGTGATGTCAGTGGCCTGGGTCAACCAAGAGCAAGCTGCTCAATAGAACAAGTGGTCAGAAGGCAACGAGGTCGATGACCRTCCCATCTCTATTGCACACAGCAAATACTGTCGAGCCTTGCCTTGTGTTTCCAGGTTGCTGAAGGCTTTTGAGAACCAGCTCCAATTGTGAATCAACGGGATGTGATGAATCCTTCTGAGTGAGTGAGTCTAGGTAATGGGGGATTTGCTTGATTTTAGGAAAACGCAACAAACCACAAAAAAATTGCTCAAGACCCTGCTCTCCCTTTCTAGGGAAAGCAGGGAAGACAGAGGGACAACAGCACGAAATTGAGAGATATTCATACACAGATGTCAGGGAAAAAAAAGGAGAGGGAGAACCTTACTGCAGGGAGGTTTTTGTGTAGATGAAAATGCTAAGAAACGGCACTTAGACAAGACAGGGTGTACTTTGACAGTAAAATTGAATTGATATTTTAAAGCAAAGACTTGCTTGTTATTTGTAGACTTTCTAGGGAACTTGTGCCATCGCGGATCACTGTGAATTCTTGTAGGTTGCTGGAGAGAACTTTCAGTTTTGGAAGGTAGAAATTCCCAAGTGAAATGGCTGCTTTAGAATTTGATACTAATTTATAGGGAGGAATTTACTGTGAATCCAAAAAGAACAGGTAGGTGGGATGAAAGCAAGCGTGGGGATTTATTTTATTTCATTCAAGAGAAGAAAATGCAAGATAATTAAAGTCAAGCATAAAGAAAGGGTAAGGAGTTAAGAAAAGCTATTCAAGTATGAAGGGATCACAGCAGAAAAGTGTAGCACARAATAAAGTTTCTCTTAGCAACGGACAGTAAAGGAAAGGGGAAAGGTTATACAGACATACTGGGAATGAGATAAATGCAAGCTCAAACACTCAAACATGGGGCAGGAAGATTTCTAAGGTTTTCAGGAACTGTTTTTTATCATCAGGAATGGACTAAGAGTCCTTCACCTTGCCTCAAAAGAGGATTGGACTTGGAACGTCCTTGCAATTTCCCTTACAGTTTGCCTTTCTCTAATCCGTGTAACAAACCAGGATTTTTTGCCATTAAATCACAAAACAGCAATTAATCATTGTCCTTTTAACAAATGAAGAATTTACTGACTTTTAATAACAGTTATTTGATTCTGAATATAGCAATCCTTGACTAAAGAGTAAATTTCTGAAAGTGTAAATCCRCATGCTCTGTAAAAAGCACATCTTTTTGAGGGAGGACAGGCCTCATAGTTTTGAACAGAAAATACTGATCAAGTCAGATGTGAGTGAAAATTGATGCCTGTTGCTCCTTGTCAACACTTGTATGGCAACTTGCTGCCACTCACCCACTTCCAAACGGAAATACTTTTCCAAGTGCAAATGCAAAGTGCTGATGGTGCCCAGCTTGAATTCACAGTAGGAGAAAATGTGTACTCCAAACTTTGAGGTCTTCCTGCTGAGATCACTGAGCTATTTAATTATGCTGCTGCACACATTGCTTCAGCATTTGATCTTTTCCATGACATCCTTTAACAAATAACTTTTTTCAGTCAATGAGGAAAGCAAATAGACACTGACTTGCCTTTCATGTGTTTTGCCAGTTTCAGTCATCTATATCATACTCAATTATGTCTCTATTAGCCTTCCTCTCTGTGCCTGTTTTCCTGCTTTGAAGAAGCATCCTTCCTGTCTTCTTGGATGCCTTTGGTTCTAAATATGTCTAATCCCATAATCAAATGAGCAGGATTTTCATTCATAACTAGTCATAACATTTGAGTTTCTTAACAAAATGTGAGCCTGATTCTGGATCTTTCTCCCCGTGTAGATGCCAGCTTAGGATTTCATTTTGCAGACTCATGTTTAAACAATCCCTCTTTAGTGCTAATTCTGGCCTACAGAATATCCCTTTTAMAAACACAAGACAAGCAGTAACATTTCACAAATGGTGCCTCTGTAAGGCTGTTTCAACTCTGCTGCAGTTCCCTCTTGTAACCCTCTTGTTCGATGCTCATCCTTCCCTTCTTCCTACGACAAGACATGCAGGAGCAAGATTTCACTCTCAAAGCTTGTTATCATGTAGGGGGTGGTTTTCTTAATGAGTTTGAGGTCTTGTGTTTGCCTTTTTTTATATTTTCCAAGAAAGCTACCTGTCAGGTGTTGGCCTTAATATTTCACTGGAAAAAACATCATTTAAATATTTTTCTCCTAAAATCTCCAAGCTCCAAGAAGCTTAAATAATTGAACCTGTAATACAAATAACAAGATCAAATTAAATTATTTGTTGGGGGATGGGCTAATGGAATATGGAATTTGGAATATGTCTGTCAGTGCAGAATCTTCTAAGTATGCTGAAGAGCAGCCTCAAATAGCTGCAATAATCATATCAGCTTAATTATCTGAGATCTGTAGTTATTTCAATGATCCTGTACATGTCCAGACGTGCAGACATATGCACACACAGAGTAATATTTTACTCAACATTCTAGAAGATAAACATTGATACCAAAGTGGAACATTCTAAGAACAGACTTAGTTCTTCAGCTAATTTTTCCCTTCAYTGCATCAAAATGTTATTTTCATTTCACTACAACCTGTTTCTTCCCCAAGTGGAGTCCATGTAGTGTGTTTCGTTGCGGGTTTAAGCATGAGGAGATTGAAGTGTTTTATACTGTTATGGTAATTTGAATCAAAGGAAAGGTAAAGAACACCTTAAAAGATGTTTCATGTGTTTTAATTTAGGGTCTAACTAGCAGGTTGACTTGGAAATACCTCCTAGTTAAATTCTCATGGGAGTAGGATTTTCTGGGTGTCCAGCAGACTTTGTTTCATTGCTAGATACAGTGAATTTCTATCCTCACAATCAGTGTCGGGGTGGTTCGTGCTTTGAACCACAGTCTCTTATCTTTTATCCCATTACTTCAGATTCTTTGGACATTCTTAGTCCTGTGGAATTTACTTTATAAATTAAATTCCAGATACAGATTCTGCAAAGCTTGCACCAGCATTGCAAGTTTCTGTGGCTCTTCAACAGCTTGCCATATTCTTCTCCCACCAGTATCTCCTGCTCAGACTCCCATCACCAATTAATTCATTTTCTACTTTCTAGTAAGCCCTCCCACGTCTTTAATTCCAAATGCTGTTTCATCTAGAATTATTGCTACTATAACTACATTAACATACTTATTCTTTAGCTCAAAATAATATCCTGGACCTCTCAGGCTAAGATCTGTCAAAAATTGGCATTGAACACCACCCTTTTTGCTACCAACAGTTGCCCAACAAAAGGCACAATCTGCATTTATTTTTGAAGTGAGCTGTGTATCAGATTTACCAAAATCATTCTACTTTTTTCTACCAAAACTATGTGAATACTTTTGGCCAGGCAACTTTAAAGACAAGGCTTTTTACGTGCTGGTTTTTCAGTTGCTCTCTGCTGGGAGATGCAGCTGAAATATCTGTTTAGAAGTTCAGCAATTATCCATCGCGCTCTTTACTCTTTGAATGGAAGCCGGAAGCTTCATTTTACTTGTAGCAACACAACTGTTTTATCTCGGCCTCTGCTGAGCTTTTAAACTGTGTTTGTTGGTTTCTGGTGGGCTAAGGGTATCTCTACTTGTGTTCTGAAGAACAGCATTCGCTCCAAACAGGCTTGTCCAAAGGAACATGGTGTTGGTTCTTTACTGGTAACTGGACAGAGTTCATGTTGCTGTAATTGGGATTTCTCTCAAAGGCTGCCAATGCTAAAAGGGACTATTGATTATAGATTTCAGCAAGGTTTTGACCAGGTGTTCTATCATTTTCTCACAGATTTACAACCTGTATTGTGATCAAACACTTAAATTAGAACAACATCTTCTCAACAGCTTCTAAAAGCACAAACATAGTAAAAGGAGGTCAGAGGAAACAAGGCAAAAAAGACAATGTGACTTTTATGATTAGATGAGTTGAAAACAGCAGTTTCCATTCATAATGACAGGCAATCATACCACATTTTATGCTAGTTACATGTTGATCTCTTCCAGCTCATTATGGATTTTAATGCTTAATTCGATCAGCAATTAATTATTCATTAGAGTGAAATTTCAAATTTTTATCTTTTGAGAAATCCCCATGTTTGAATGTGGATTTTTATGCCAAATTGATGTGAAGGGATAATATTACTCAGTGATGGGGCAGCAGGTTTGTGATATGAGTCCTTGGGAGCCAGCCAGAGTGGTATGTCCAAACCCAGATCTAATGCTTGACTACACAGTGGAGTCTGGATGTTGCAGCAGTATCAGTCTGAAATTTATTACCTGTGGAAGACAAGAAGAAACATTTTGCTGCCTATGAACAGGAGATTTTACTTCTGAGATTGTTTATTCTTTTACTYGATCCGAAGCCCTGTAGTCTGATTGTGGCTGTGACAGAAAGCAGATGGTGTTCCTAGGGAACACCAGTTGTCCAGTGGCTGTCCAGCGGCAATATCTCAGTTCTGTGTGGCCCTTTCCTCTGGTGTGCTATGACTGAGGCTTTACAGGATGATGTTTGATGGTTTTCCAAGTTGTCTGGTGTGCTGTGTCTGGAGGGACTGGACRAACCAGTGGGCCTGAAAAATGTGCAAACTGAAGTTCGAAAATCGCCTCTAACAGACACAGATGGACAAGCCAAGAATTGGGGTAAAAAGATTCCTTCATCCTGGTAGCTATTGACTCTTGCTATGGACACTYATAAGGAATAACATGATGCAGCCATTGACAGTCCTTTTCCCATTCTCTTGAAGTTCATTTGMATGAACAAACCTCAAAACCGTGAAAAATCTAGAAAAACTGCAGTTACCTTTGACAGTCTGCCGAGGCCTACAGTGTTAACAACCCCTAAAGGTTCCAAAAGTATGAAAATTTTAAGACCCTGAAGCAAGATCAGAGTGCAGTTTTGGCTTGGATTACTGCAGTATTTCCARCTTTTGTTTCACACTGCTAGCAGATTCCTACTAAGGTCAGTAGGCCTTGTGCATCTAGTCCAGGAATTCAGCTGCAGATACACTGGAGTATTACAGCAAAAAATCAGCAATCAAACAACCATTGCATTTAAATTTCCACTGAGAATTAGTTTCTTCCCCTTCACATGCTTCCTCCTGCCCCTGACAAGATGTAGCATTCTTTGAGAGATGGGGGAAGGGGGGGGGGGAAGGAACCAAATTACTTCAAGAAACAAGATTGATGGCCCTACAGAAAAAAAAAAAAGATTGAAATTCTCAGCTGTTTTCTAAGACAATTAAATTCTAACTGGAGGAAGTGTCTCACGTAACCTGGAGGCTGTACTAGGATGGGCCTCTAAGCTCAAAAGGGACACRCTGAGCAGTAGCACAACCATTTCTTGCTTTAGGAGCCCTGTACCCAGTGGGCACATTTGAATAATGGGGAGGGCTGACATTGTAATGATTCCTTCTCTCTCACCATTCCTAAATAAYAGGAGATACCCCTGAGGTGTGAATAACTCTCCTGAGGTGTCTCCTGACTTGCTGATCCATTACAGCTCCTGGGCAGGCAGTTGGCTCCCCTTCATCCAGCACTACTCATTTCAGTCACAGAAATTGCATCCTTAGTTATCCCCTTTTCCTAGAACATCTACCTATGGAGGAGTTTTGGGGGTCTCTTCTCTTAGGGCTACAACTTCATGGAACCAGAYCCCAGTGTGAGCTAACCTGGAGTGATATCTGCACTGCCTAATCTAGACCCTAATTTTAGGGGTGGGACAGGAACACGGATGGATTTAGCTGGGCAACCAAGCAATTTGTTAACTGAACTAGAAACACTGCGGGTCTCACTTGCCAGCTCAGTTCATTCCCACCTCTACCACACCACCAATCCCTTCACTGGGCCACCATGTGAGGAGAAAGCAAAGACCTGAAATTTGTGAAAGTTTGCCTTTTTTAACAGTGCAGTGACTTGAGGATAACTGCACTGAAAATGTCTACTACTGTGTGAAAATACTTACTACGAAACCTTCCACCACAAGTACTGCAGAGGAGAAGATGGTTAGGATGGGGAATGATGTCAGCTTCCCGTGATATCTGTGATTACAACATGCCAGACATGTAGAATCTAATTGTCAGATCCTCTTGCAGTCTCTGATAAATAAGAGCACTTGAATATCAACACGTGATCACTTAAGCTCCAGGGCTGCTCATGTTTTAAAAGGCCAAAGACTGCTGCTCCCCTTCCCCTGCTAGAAAATGGGCATATATAGATAACTGCTCACTTTGCAAGATGTTCCAGCAAACAAACTTGATGGATTGAGGTGGCAGGATTTAATTTAAGAGCAGACATAGAAARGTGTGCAATTATTAGTCAATTACTCATCCATTAATAGGCTAATGCGCTGAACTATTAATCATGYTTGAACTTAATTCTTTCTCCTCTCGTTCTTTAAAGGGCAGCTAGCCCTTTTAAAGAGGGAGAAATGCAGTACTTCAGGGCAGTGGCAGTCCTGTCACCAGAAGGGATATGTTTTGAACTCCCACATACAGAGGCATTGAGGGATTACTGTTTCTCAAGGCAGTACTGTAGTGCACTGCATTATTATTTATCATGTTCATGCCCTCAGCTTTTAGGAACTGGAGTGGCTCTCTGTAGCACTGGTTTTTGTTAAGGTTTTTATGCTTATAATAATTACAGTCAGATGGCTCACAGGCTGCACAGGATTGCCTGTTCTTTGGGATAGCTCTGTGTCCTGGAGGAAAAAGCCATCAGATTCCTGGTAGTTGTACTTCCRTACTTTAGCCCTTTGACGTATGTTTCTATTCTGAGGATCTTTGCATTTCAACCCTTTAAGAAATCATATCCTCTTTATTTTAAGCCTGAACTAATTAGTTCACAGGAGAAAGGACTGAAGGAAATGTTCATTCTGTCTCTAGCTGCTCTGGAGAAGTCAAGTGATTTTGAAGCCTGCAAAAGTATTATCCTCAATGAAAAGATTTTTGTGTTCATCCTCATATTGTGGGAGCGAGGGGTAGAAGAGTTCCAATAAGTGTTTTAAGTTTTGGTAGCCTATGCAATTTGATCATCTGCACTGTGTGAGTGTATTCAGGGTTAAAACCAGCTGAGGACTTTTAAGTTTGCATCATCTCATTCCTGCTACTTTATTTCCCTGTCACTGTAATTTTGGAATTTCCTGGACTGTCACCTGCAGCCTGCTTCAGCTCATCCACAGAAGGAAATAGCACTCACTCAGAAAAGGCAAACTTATACTGTYGTGGGAGTTGCCTGAAACCAGAAGCTTGAGTTAGGGCTGTGTGTGAACCTTTTCACTTTGGTATAAGGTTAACTTTCCCTTCACCCCTTACTTTTCTTCTTGTCGTTCTTGTATTTCAGCTTCTCTCTTTCGCTTTCTTCCCCTTTCCTCCCAGATATTAAAACAATTCCAAAGAAAAAAAGAGACTACAAGAAGCAAAGTACAAATGAGAATGCTGTTTTCTGTAGGCAGAAAACATTTATATGCTGACATGGAAACAAGTGATTTCCTTGGGAATRGGTGGGCAGAGGAGCTTGCTGCTCTACCTGCAGACAGTGAAATATGGAATAAGATGTCCTAGCTGATCTAATGGACAGAGAAGATGGAAGAAATGGGTCAGGTTCCCTGGATCTGACTTTAGGCATAGGAAGGACACTTAATTCAGATTCCAGGCAGTCTGTGTGCTACCTCTAAAGTGAGACACTTGAACACCTTTTGGGAAACTCCTCCCATTATGAGACTGAGATCTAAGTGAGATGGGTTTAATCTGCATTTTAGGAAAACAAGCTGTCAGCTGTTCAAGGAGTTAGTGAAGAAGATCCTCTGGGTAACTACCCTTCAGGACAAGGAAGCCAGACAAATCTGGAAGACTTTTAAAGACTCTTCCCATACAGCACAAGAGCTGTCTATCTTTGTGTAAGAAATCAGCAAAGGAAGGGAAGAGACCGGCATGGATGAGTCAAGASCTGCCTGTGAGATTAAAGGGCAGGAAGCAAATGCACAGGCAGGGGAAACAAGGGCAGGTAACCTGGGAAGAGTAGAGAGATGAAGTTCGGTTGTGTGTGGATGAGGTTAGGAAGGCAAGGTGAAGCTGGACCTGAATTTGCCAAGAGACAAAAAGAACAATGAAAGAAAAGGAAGGCCAAAGGAGGCGTATTTCTCGTGATGAACACGACTGGCAAACTGGTAACAACAGACAAGGAGTCTGAGGTACTCAACAATGCTTTTGCCTCAGTCTTCACTGGCAACCTCTCTCCCCACACCTCTGGCATGGATGGATCACAAGCTGGGGACTGGGGRAGCCTTCCAACCAAAACTATTCTATGATTCTATTAGCAATGGGTTGGATACAGAAACAGAGGAGAAAGAAGGTGAAAAAATGCTACCTATGTGATGCTGTGAATAAGGAATAAAATGAATTGCTAAGTAATTTTATTCAAAATGTAACTGTCATGTTAGAGAAGTTTACAACTAGATTAGAGAATTTTCTGTCATAAAATGTAATGAGACTTTAGTACAAATCTGGTATAATTGGCTGATGAGCATTTCTTTTGTATAAATTAGCATATTGAACCCCCTTTTAACAGCAAATAAATGCAGAAGCAAGCATTCCATAGTAAAATAGTCTTCTAAAAGTTCAGATATAATGGTAAAGTGTCTTATTGCTTAGTGGTATAGAATGAYTTCAGGTTTTACCACAATCCAGTTGTGCAAAAAGATTATTGTAAAGAATCCAAATGATTGTTACTGAGTGTTCTTAATGAGTGCTTTGCTTAATCTACGATCAAGATGAGTATCTATCCCAACAGAAATGTTATATTAACCCTTTATGGCAGGTCTTCTGCCTTGCTTCAAAATTCTTCTGTGGTGGCTTCAAAGTATCTGATTACTCCGACCTGTCCCTTGGGAAGGAAGATTTATAAGCATCATTGAGGTGAAAATTATAAAAAAAATTAGTATTCTTTTCCTCCTCATTTTATTTCCCTGAAGAACGACAACAAAAATATTTGAAGCAAAAGAAATATAAAGTGAAATTTAGAGAAAATATAATAATTTCTCAAGGAGTGAGAAAAATTTGTCAAAGATAATTCAGCTGCAACCAAATTTTGTTGCACAAGCTTTTCAGGACAAATACATCATCTTGATCTATCAAAGGACATCAGTTTTGTCTTGTCDAATATATCTTTCAGTGTCATGGAAAGCTGTCCAGCTGTCCTTCATCTGATTTCGGAAAGTACAGGGCACATCACTCTGTCCTGGTGAGATTTCAGAGGAATCTTGTTTGAAGAAGACATTTGTCAGCAATATATAATGATGGTTCAATTCCTTGTCCTATCTTCTTACCACCAATAATTCCTAAWGGGGAAAAAATTACAGGCTGCTTTTCTCAGTGCTGGGAGGAAGAGGGGGTGACATACAGGCAAGTACCAGCAACTTATCAAGTTCCCGTTCCAGAGAAAACTTTTTTCAGGAGGCCATCAGGCTTCCCTTGCACCTTTGTGTGTCATGGACTGTATCTGCTCTCAGCAGGGAATGTAATTAACAGTGTCAAGAAACACAGAGCTTCTATGGCCTGAATTCCAGGATGCTTTCTGAATTGCAAGCAGATTTTCTGGGSCCTAAATTACAAGATTCTTTGGTCTGGTATCTGAAAGTCTCCCCCAGTTACTGAACATGAAATTCACTCAGCTCCCAAGAAAAAGGAAACAAGCAGAGCAAAATGGTATAAATTGCATTGGACACTTATGTCAAAAGAAGCAGAGGGCATTTTTCAGCTGTCCTCATCACGGTAACCTGAATCTTCACAGGAACACGGGTCTGGAAGAAGTCACCTGCTTTCTGAATCCAGTCACCTGCTCAGTTTTTCCCGGGCAAATTTCAGACCCAAATTTTCATTCATGTAATGACTCACACTGACGTATTCCCTGCATTGCAAACAGTCACTTAACAAAGTCTTAGTGGTCAATATATAGATCTCAATACTTTAAAAACACAGTGCAAATATTGCTGGAAACTGTGTACGGGTAGCAATTTTTAAAGCACAGATTGAAGCAGCAGCTCACAGGAAAATGTCAAGGCACCTCTTCTTAAATGACAAATGATCTGAAGTCCTCAAAAGGCCAAGGCTTTTGTTTCAACCAACATTTTGTAAGTCTAAACTGAGGACCTAGATACTGCTGCAACTTGGGCATATGCAAATGATTGATGTCTGCAATCGCTAAAAGGAATTAGAGTCAAAGCTTTGAAACACATTAGTGGAAAATCAGTGACCCCAATCCACATTGAGTGTGGTATCTAAACCAATGCCAATTAAAGAGTTTAAAATGTAACAGACCTCACAGGCCGGACATTAAAAATCCTTTAATCAACATTTAAAGTCTCCAGGTTACTACTGTTCTTCAAGAAGTCTTCCTTTCTGGCCTTTACTCTTCCCTCAATGCATCTTTCTAGGCTGAACATGAGGACACAATCCTGTGCCAAGTGCTTTAGTGTGACCCTGCCTGAGCAGGGAGGTTGGACCAGATGACCTCCAGCGGACCCTTCCAACCTGACCCATTCTATGATTTTGTCATTCTGTCATTCTCTGATGTTGTAAGCAGCCTGAGAGTTTGGACTCTTATGTAATTTGTGATGTGCTTACAAGCATGAGGCTCTTCAAGGAAAATATCCCACATGTCACAGAAGACTTGGCAATGCAACCACTGCCCAGAGTGTGTTCACAGCTTAGCACCGTCCTGCTAAATCTGTTCCCTTGGCCCGAAGATAAGAAAAGGGGCACCCAGCACCTTTGCAAAACCTTGTCACCGTCTGTTAGACACCTCCACTGAAGACATGAGTCTTCACTTCTCAGTACCTCAGGTCTATTGCTCGTGATGTGACAATAATTATCACCTAGTGTGGGAAGGTGAGTGGCCATGAGATACAATTAATTAGGATGTGTTCAGTAGTTGAAGAGTCTTTGATGAGTGCAATACTTAAAGAAGGACACAACATTGTTATTAATTATAATTGCTACACCCTTTATCTCACTGACTAATTATTTCCAGAACTTCCTATTCTTGTCAAATTGTCAGCCAGGGTATCCAGAAACGGCATTTTTAGAGTCATAAATCACAGGAAATATGGCCTGTCTGCACACATGGCCTGTATGCAGTCTGCACACATGGCCTGCCAAAGGATCAAGACACAGGCCATCACACAGAAAAAGTAGCAGCACTTTCTTCCGTGGAAAAAATTTCTGTTGTCAGTAACCCATTAGAAGAAGGGAGTTGGACTGGATAACTCCTGACACCAGCATTCCTTCCTTCCTTCCTTCCTTCCTTCCTTCCTTCCTTCCTTCCTTCCTTCCTTCCTTCCTTCCTTCCTT
>RAHM01000131.1:16810-57527 GCA_003713295.1 Parotia lawesii | reverse complement strand
ACCCGATGGGCTCTTTCCTTCCTTTCTCCACAAGTAGCATCTGCTAAAGCATTGGGGCTGTTAAACAAGTCAGGATGTTGGTTACCTCRGCAAACWAAYGCTACTTCGCTTKCTTTAGCCMGACTATTAACAGRTGTTGGTTCAGTAAGGCATGCTACACTGCAAAATAGAGCTGAYGTAGATTTTTTGTTGTTAGCACATGGACATGGGTGCGAAGGTTTTGATGGAATGTGTTGTATGATTTGTCTGATCATTCAAAATCTATTCATGCCCACATTAAGGAATTACAAACAAGTGTGTCAAAATTGCGTGAAGAATCAGAATCTGATTGGCTTACTAGTTTGTTTGGCAATTGGCAAATTGCAGGATGGATAAAAAAATCTACTTAAAATTGGATGCCTGATCCTATTGGTTCTTTTTTGCATCCTGCTCATTGTGCTGTGTTTATTGTCTTTTTTGCAAAGGGCCCTGCAAAAGTCAATAAACGCTGCCTTTGTAGTACAAAAACAAAAGGAGGGACCTGATGAGGCTGACAGCCGGACTGACAGCCTCACAAAGTCAGACCTGAAACCGGTCAGAATTTACCTGTGAGAATTTTACAGTGAAATTCTGCAGCTTTAGTGAAACCCACAGAGAAGGCCAAGAGATAATCAATGAGAGAAGAWGTTCTGGACACAAAGATGTTCTTGTTATGGGACATTGAGAGTGTACAAGGAAGAAGTTGTGGATAACATGTAGCATCTATACTTTTGCTTGTATAGCTAATTGTTTTACTGCCTGAATGGTCATGGTTTGTTAGACAGCCTTGTCATTGTCTGCTAAGCAGCCAATCTCAATAAGCCACAGGCATTGTAAAGAGGTATAAGAATAGCAGTAGAGAAAATAAAAAATCTTTTCTATCTCTCTTGACTTTGGATTACAACAAGTGTGTGCTTTTATGTCCACCTCGACAAAGCAACAGACAGGGTTGAAGGCATGGGCATGATCATTAAGTCACTGTAACCAATTCTGCATCTTGTTGGAGGACTTTACTGTTCAGATTTTATTACAGGAAGGATGTCCAACAACCTGTTTCTTGTTTGTACTGAGACTTCCCTATGCATCTTAATCAGGTAAACATCTGTTTCCGCAGGCTGTCCTTTCATGTCTGGAAAAAAGCAGCTGGTGAGTTTAAATCAGCCTCACATTGTGTCAGAACAGAGATGGCCTCTGTTCTAGCTTTTGAGATATGCTGGTGGGCAATAATTTTCCAGGTGTGAATATTAGAARCATTCAAAGAGCTGAAATTGAATTTCCTACCCAAAGAGATGGAAGGCAGGGGTGGAGAGGAAACCCCAGAAAGCTCATTGCCTTTGACAGGGCTAGTGCTATTTTAAATTGTCATTTCACATTAGCTGCATAACTACACACACCCTAGAATGCAAACAGTCACAGAATGACAGAATGACRGAATSACAGAATCACAGAATCACAGAGTCACRGAATCAATWAGGTTGGAAAAGACCATTGAGATCATTAAGCCCATCCTATGACCTAACACCACCCTGTCAGCTGGACCGTGACACTAAGTGCCACACCCAGGCYTTTCTTAGACAGTTCCAGGGAGAGTGGAGCCCATTCCAATGCCAAATCACCCTTTCTGTGATTAATTTCTTCCTAATGACAAACCTAAATGTCTTTTGATTCCAAATTCATTCAAGCAAGARATCTCTTGACCCACAGGGTGTTGAAATAATTATTTGTCACCTAAGTTGCCTTACTTTAAATTAGAGAGAGTTTGGTCTTATACCAAGCAAAACCTCCTCTACCCACCCTGCTCTGCCCCTACTTTATTTTTTTCCTGTTGTTCATTTCTCTAGGGAATTTCATGGTTTACAGGGAAAAGAAAACTGGTGACTGAACATATTTGTGCTTTGACAAGGGAGAGAATACTTTAAAATACGTCAGGGAAGAAGGTTGGCTCTCAGCTTGCTGTGCAACTAAAGACAAAATGCAAAAGCTTCTACTTCAGCATCACAACAATCTTCTTGACAAAATAAGACAAGAAACTTGGACTTCAGAAAGTACTAGTTTTTGTAAAGCAAATGCAAAACACATTCCTAAGCTTCTGATGTTTTCAGGCTGACTGTCTTCCTGCAGAGATGTACAGCCAACATTGCTGTCTCTTTCCAGTCCCTCTGCAGAAAACACCTCTGCAGTCTCAAGGCTGTTTCATACAGCTTAYACAGGATTTTAGAGTACAAATCCCAGCGAAAGCTGGTGGTGACCATTGCTTCCACAGATGCGCAGCCATGTCCACCTGCTTCTCTCCTTACATCTTTCTTCTGTACACTGTAAGCCACCTTCTGAGGGGGCATCAGGCCAGAGAGATTTGTTACAAGCTGCATTTCAGGAACTGAAAGCAGTCTGAAAAGTGAGGAGATGCTCTTGGTCACAAGCAGCAGTGTTTTACAGGGGGCAATAGAAAATAAAGAGACTGACGCAACAGAAAGTAACTGAGCCTGTTGCCCTCTTTGAAGCTACTTTTCTTGTGATAAAATAATGCAACATGGCTTGACATTCATTTTGATGCAGGACCCAGCTTGCACTCTCATCTCTGCAGCCTTTTGCTTAATTTCTCAGGTTCAGGACCAAGATTTTTAGTTGCTTCTGAGGTTTTTGGTTAACATTTCTTAAAGGAAGAGTGAGCTTCTCCCTAGAGATGAGGCAGCACATGGCCACGACACCAGTGGTACCAGTGGAGCGTGAGTGATATGACTGTGTGAAATCACTGGCTTTAGTTTAGAGCACAGTGGGCTGGGCAAATCTCCTACTASTGTCAGCTTAACCATGGTCAGATAAAGAAACTCAAAAGTCTTCCTGAGAATTAACATAACCTCAATTTCCCCCAGGCTAAGCTCTGAATTATCCAGGTAATCAAGAATGTGTTTTGCTCATTGCTCCTTAGGACCTAACAACCAAAAAGTCATACAGCTTCTTCTCACCCACCTCTGGGTTGCCTAGATACAAACCACCTTTATCCAGGGATGATTAAATAATTAAATGAAATACAGGGCAGTTGTAGTCCCCATGAGTTCCACTTGGAAATTTGCTTCTTCTCTAGGAACTTATCAAAAGGCCATGTAAGTCTGTTTTTTTTCCACGTCTCAGGCAATTGAATAAAAGATACTACTTCTCCCCATAAAGCTTGCCTCATATAATTTGATTGTTATCTYCCCTTTTTCTCCTATCACTTATGGGTTTTGGGGGTTGGATCAGTGAAGGCCCAGTGTCACAGAATAAACCATTATTTCTGCTCCTGTGACTCTCACATTTTTGTACTATATAATCAACCTCAATTCTATCTTTGTTTTCCCATAGCTATGCCACATCTGGTGCACCTGCAGCACTCCATGTGATTTGCTTTAAGTGAACTGAGGATCAATCAAAAGTTTTAAAATTAAAATATTGTTTATTGACAGACCAACACTGTTGGCAGAAAGTGTTTGTTTGGCTTCAAGTTTTTTTTTTAATCAGAAGTGAAAAAACAAAACAAAACACTGCCCCCCCCAAAAACCACCCAAACAAAAAAAAACCCCAACACACCACAAGAAATCCAAAGTATTTCACTAATGAACTAGCATTTTTTCAAATGCAGCTCAAGAGACAGCAAGAGATAGTAATGTTTCCTACAGTAGAAGGATTTCTGGCATGGTCTTTCTTCAGACAGAAACCACCTACAAAGATAAGTCTTTTGTTTCATTTTGTCACAGGATTCAATCAATGCTGCTGCAAAGCAGAGCAGTATGATCATATTGAGATGGCATTTGAGGCTTTTATGTTCCATCAGTGCTTGGTTTCTTTCTATTATGACCTGTCAATTTTCCTCAAGTGATTAAATTATCAGCTCTTCTATTTATAGATTTTCTTATACTTCTGAAATTAAAAGAGTTATATGAACAGTAAAACAAATATCTTTCCTGTGTTCACAGCATAGGAGGTGAGCAATTCATTTAAAAAAAACCAAAAAGATTAATTTTCTGCAGCCACAGAGAATTTTTTCCATCTCTTCCAGCAGAAGGCCCTCCCTGGGAATTGAAAAATGGTGTGCCTGCTTCATGTGACAGCAGTAGCCCTGTATTTGGCAGCAAAAAGAGAGGCATACGGCAGGAGAAGTGAAGGTGTAGCTGAGTGCACCACTCTCCAGTCACTGCTCACAGGTATTTTGAGGAGAAAAGCAGTTCTTAGATGAGGAATTCAGCAATGGTTATCTACACAGCTATGCTTTTAAAAGTTTGTGGAAATATCCATTTTTCATAGTAGAGAAAAGAGCCAGAGCTGCTCCACAATCCAGCCAGAAGCCAGGATCTCCTGTTAACGGAGAACGCTGGAAGGAAAAAGAGAAAAAGTAAAGGAGGGAAGGGAATACATGAAAGAAAGAGAAATAAGATGCTTTCAATATTTCTAACTCAGAGAATAGGGAGCTTGCTAGGGGAGCAGTCCAGATGCTGAGCAGGGAATTAGAAGCTTTCCCACTCCCTTTCCAGTGCAGATGCTTTCCAGTGTATACTTCAAACTCAGCATCCAAACCAGAACCTTGCACTGAAGATTTTCATCTGGGGTAGTGTTCATTTTCTTCTTAGCAGCTGCTACAGGGCTCTATTTTGGCTTTAGTATGAGGACATTATTGAGAACACACTGGTGTTTTGGTTGTTGCTAAGTAGTGCTTACTCTAAATCAGGGCCTTTTCCGTTCCCCACGTTCTTCCAGTGAGGAGGTGCGCAAGAAACTGGGAGAGATCCGGGTCAGGCAAGGAGTAAAGTTACACCCCTGAACTTTAGGAAAGCAGTCTTCCAGCACTCTAGGGAGATAATCAGTGGGATCCCAGTAGAGACAGCCCTTGGGGACAAGGCAGTGGAACAGAGCTGGCAGATCTTTAAGGAAGTCTTCCACAGAATGCAAGAGCTGGCAGCTACCAGGAGCAAGAAATCAGGCAAGGAGGGCAGGAGAGTGGCATGGCTGAGCAGRGAAATGCTGGTCAAACTAAAGGGCAAGAAGCACCAGGCAGTGAAAGCAAGGACAGGTAACCTGGGAAGAGTAGAGAAGAAGTTCATCTGTGTAGGGATAGGGTGAGTAAGGCCAAGGTGCAGCCGGAACTGAGTGTGGCAAGGGACACAAAGAATAACAAKAAAGGTTTCTACAGGTGTGTTATCCAGAAAAGGAAGGCCAAGGAAGGTCTGGTCTAGTGAAATGTGTCCCTGACCATGGCAGAGGGTTTGGAACTGGATAATCTTTAAGGCCCCTTCCAAAAATCTGCTTTTACCAGACAGGCTTCCAATTGATAAGTTTGTCTCATGACCTATGATGAAAMAGTAATTCTGAACTGAAAATGACATTGCTCTTCTAGATAAACTGCAACAAACAGGAAACAGGGAGCCCCCAGGTATCATTTCATAAAAGCATGCAGGTGGTAAGTGAATTCTTTTAGGGAACCCTAGTTAAATGTCTTCACTCTTGGTGTCTGATCCATTTGGAATGCTTTTTTCTCCCCCAGGAGTCTTCACCTACCCCAGCCATCACCCCAGTGCATATGAGGCTGTATCATGTCAGGCAGTGGTGTGTGGCAGCTCCAGATTCCTGAGGGCACCTCGAGTGACATGAAGCAGCTGATTTGAGTCCACTGGGTCCTTTACTGTAAGTGTGACCAGAGTTGTCAGAAAGAGAAACTGCTGCCAGCTGACCCCTTCACAGGCTTTACATTTACAGACAGCTGGTGCCTCTTCTTTAGATTCTTCATTTGCAACCCAGCTGTACTGAGATCTGACTGTAAAGCCACTGCTGAGACAGGAAAGACTTGATTTTAATGTAAGTCAAATAGGTTTTTCCTATTTGTTTTTCCCCTGGTGAAGTTCCAATAATTTGGCATTCATTTTCTCACTATGAATTGTGGCCAGCACTGCAGGGAACATCATATAGATGAGAGTCTTACCTGCATTTTCTCTTTTATATATCAAAACATTTCACCTCAGTTCAGTTCCACATCAAGTTTTTTCTTCTTAGTTGCTGCCATGACATCTGTGATTTGTGGCTTCTTTGCTTTGTGCCCCAATTCTTCCCCTCTTCCCACTGTGACACTGCAGATCCCATATGGATGCCACATGGTCACAAAACTCCAACAAAGTTGGTGAGCCAGCTAAGGGGTGGCAGTGGTGCATCACAGGATCTATTTTTTAGCACAGGAGTCCTTCCAAGAGGAAATGTAGGATACTACACTATGGCACAAATGAAACTAGAACTCATTAGAGTTGCAATTTTACAGAAATCAAGATTTAACATTCCCCCTTGCTAAAATCCAAGCAGTTACCCTCTTTCTCTTAACGCAGCCTGACAGAATCAAGAAACCTCCCTGTAAAAATATGCCTTTTATTTCATCTTCTAATTCTTAACATATTTTTATTGGTTTAGTTAATAAATATATTAAAGGATGATTCTTAATGGAGCTTAATGAGACTATGTCAGTGCTAGTTAGCACCTTACAGTACTGTGATGGCTTCATCCTCCACTCATTGTCAGCACCTCAAAGCAGAAAACAACTGCATCAGCATTTTCATGAAGCAAAAAWTAAGTATCTTTATTTTCTTTTATTAATTGTTAAAAAGAAGACTAGAATTTGAGAGTTTTTCCTAGTAGGATATCCTCTGCATCTGCTATGTAGGTAATGTATTTATCTCTAGCARTCTTTCAGGCCTTTATTGTAATTCTGCAGTGCTAAAATATTTCGATAGGGTCGGCATATGGTAAGAAATGTAAATGCTAGCAGGGAGCCTGAGAAGAAATAATATTCACACAGATCATCTTAAAACAAAATACATTTTCTAATAAAACCTGTGAAGGCAGCTCTCATAGTTATGGAAGATAGATCTCAAAAATAAAACAGATAGTTTGGGTTGGTTTAAGGAATCTGTGCAGCACTCTGTCTATGTAAAACTACTACTCAACAGAAAAAAATGTACACCTAGAAAAATGATATTTTGCTACCAGTGATGTGAAAGCACAWTTTTGCAGCGTGGGTTTTTTAAAAAAATTAATAATTTGGAGCCTATGTAGCAGCTTYAAGCTCTGAGCAAATCCTTCATTTTGGAACACCCTCAGCATAAAGCAGACTCTTGTCAGTTTTGCAAAGAGAGAATTGCTTTCATCTGCCTGAGACCAAAAATACCTCAAGAAAAAAATGCCAAAGGTCTCAACCAKGTGGTAGGATCATTTGAAAAGCCTAGGAGAGCTGTCTCCAGAACACTGGAAGGTAGTTTTACAACCTACTCCTGAGGAAGAGGACAGGTAGGATACATAATGCCATCCACCCCTTGAGTATGTCTTGTCTGTGTTCCCTGTATGAAATCCAACAGCAAGGAACGTGAACGGAGTAATCCCTCAGGCTGGCATCCTCTTTCAGGGAATAAGCTGTTGTGCCTTTCCCGAAGACACAAAGCCTTTCTTTGATGTACAGGGAAAAAGGTCTAAACCTTGGAAAGAAATATGGGTCTCAGGCATCAGATTAGGGCCTGAAAGGGTTTTCTAACAGCCTCCATCTTCACCAAAGTGCTCACAGGTGTTACTGTGATGGTACAGGTGCCCCAAAGCTGGAGTTATTTGCTTTAACAGTGATCATTTGAGAAAGCTTCTTGGAGCACTTGGCAAACACTTCAGCGTTTATTCACTCAGTACCTCCACATGAGGGATGTGCATTTCATTGCCTTGGAGACCGATCCTAAACACATCTATGCACTCATTCTCTTCACCAAAGTCCTGTGCATGAGCAAACACATTTTGAGCCAGAAACCTTGTACAATGAGCACATAGACTTTGTACTCCTTGGTGTCTGCTTCCAGCAGTCTCAAAACCAGTATAAAAGGAGATGTGACTCATCTGCCTTGTGTCTGTTTGGGCATAATAACTTATAGTTTAGGATCTGATCCAACACGCACGTTCTGAACGAGATTTCCTTGAAGATTTTCCTTCAAGCCTTGGGGCTGACATCTAGTTAGATGAAGAGAAGATCTGCTCAGAGGAAAAACTCCTGTAGAAAGGTAATGTGGCATTTCACAAAAAAAAAAAAAAAAAAGTAGTAAACCTAGGCTGGTGACCAAATTCATCATTTACATGTGCCAATAAGACTGTTTGGGGATTTTCTGCTTCCTCCTAACCTTCTCTGTTTTGATACATTCTCATCTGTTTTTCTCAGGGAAGGTTATTTTATTTTTGTTTGTACTTAGCTGATAATAAATCTTATGGATTATTATTCGTGTAGTATTCATTCAGATTACATTGTAAGTTATTTTTTTCTTTTCCTGTTCCAAACACTAAGAGAAAAGAAAAATCTCTTTACATTTTTATTTAGCATAAATGTTCCTTATTCTCTTGCTTGCTGAGAGTTAAAACCTGGCATCCATCATGTAAACTGAGCTGCTTCCTATGGCTTTCTCACACAGGAAAATTTGACTGGTTTGGTTTCTAGTACTATTTTTAATTATGTTTAAGATATCCATGTCTGTGTAACTGAAACTGACTTTTTTTTTTTCTTCAAATAGTGGGGAAGCCCAACCAAGGGTGATTAAAAGTCATTCTTTAACCACAGCTTTTTCTGAGTGTTTGTGAGAGAAGTTTATGTTAGCAGCAGCAAAAAAATCAAATGCAAGTTGTATAAACACCAYGGAAAATTTACCAAGTGTTTCTGGAAAATCTTCAGATCCGTCCAAGCAGCTCAATAATCATGCACATTTTAACAGAAGCTTTGATCTGRAAGAGTCTCAAAGGCTTCATGTAATTGGACTTTGTCTCTATGTCAAGAGAGTACCTAAGCTGGTTTTCTGGACTCATTGTGTAGAAGTAGATACTGTCTCCTTCTGTACATGTTAGATGGCAAACATGGTTTCTTATCTCAGACCCAAGGAAACAGGAATCAGCCTTTCATATAAACGTTGTCTACATGTAGAGCTTTTCCCTTCAGAGATGCCTCTCTAGACAGGACACATCTACATGACCATCTTTTGCCACTTACATATGCTAAAATTGAGAGGCTTCCTTTCTTCAATGAATTGTGTCAAATAGTGTCAGAAGATCATGTGATTAGTGAACTAATTCCAACCACCTTGCTTATTTCAGGAATGGCAAAAGGATCAGTCTAAACACTGCCAGTCCTTTGCCTTAAGCAAACATACCTAAGTACCCTGCTGACTTGAAATGAATTCCATATTAATATTGAAGTGACAGGGCTTGATGTTTACTTATTTTGATGTGCTTAATTAATATTCTGATCAAAATACAAGCTTAGATCTGCATTTAAAATGCAGACAGGATGCTGTGACTGTAGCTCAATTTTCCTGWACAGAAGGCACCTATGAAAGCTTTAATCTTCCGTATTCAAGGCACAGGTTCTGTATCTCATGCAAAATCTACTTTCACCACCAACACAGTAGCATATTGCAGAAAAGAAGCTCCAGTAAAAATAATAAAGGTAAAAAATGTCCAATCAGATTAACTTTTCAATGAAGCAAGGGAAATTATGCTGATAGACTGTAATGTTAAATGAAAGCTTAAAGAAATCTAGACTCTCTAATCTTGACTATCTGCATAACAACACCTGAACTTCAGCAAGAAGGGAGAAAAAAAAGCCCTGAGTGTGAAAAACTATTAAATTAAGTGTGATCAGGAACAGGTCTGAGATGTGATCCAGCCTGTCCTTATGGAAACTGGAGGGTGCCATAATTCAACAAATGCTTTTTAGTGAATATGGACTTTGAAGACCATTATATTTGGGGATTGTGCACACAGTAAAGGCAGTGTGAATACACCAGTGCTGGGTTTGGGGGAGAGATGCCTTCTCTTCAGGTGGTTTACTTTTGGGTTGGATCTATTAAGATACAACTAGATTTATTGGTGTTTCCCTGGAGGTTATGTATTTAGTTCTCAGTATCAATAATGCAAATAGCAAAGGACCATTTATTTTTAGCTCTTGTTGATTCATCTGTATCCTAAGCTTAATTTCTCAACTCCACCAATTACATTTGTTTTTGTCAGGGACAAAAACAAGTAGACTTTGTTCTCATTTCTATGCAGTTCAAGTTTCTCTGCTTATCTTTTTCTGCTCTGGAAGGTCAATAAATGACCCAAAAACCGAAACTGTTGATAACTTCAGTGAGTGAGAAGGAAAAGGACATCTCACAGATAACAAAAGCATCATAGAATAAATAAATATGCTGGGGAGATGATAATTTTGTGTACCTGTTCACTGCTCAGTTAGTGTTGTCATCCACTACATTTCGTCCATCACAGCAACCAAGCCTGGGACAGTGTTTCATCAGATACTGTGAAAACAGAGACTAAAAGGCAGTTTCTACCCAGAGATTTGCCAGGCTGCAAAGCTGACATGATCTTTTCCCCCAGCGAGCTCGATTTCCAACAGATAACTTGCAGAACTAAACCCTCTTGCACAGAGACCTCAGACCAGACAGTGAGCATGGATTTTTTTTGCCAGAGGCATTTGTGTAGCTGTCACTGGAGGTGTCAGAAGGGAAGAAATGCTTTCCATAGCAGGGTGTGACCATAGCATCTGGAAGTGTCATATGTTTTTCTCTATCTGGGAATTCTCCAATCCCATTAGAGGAAGGATGGCTGGATGGACTCAGTGGCAAGGAAGCAGCCTCCTCCCAGTCAATATTATGGGATTGTTATAAGGTCACTACCTCTGGCAGGCTCCAGAACTCAGGAATTTGTCTTGCCCAGCTACTGGACACCAGCCCAGTGTGGCTGGAGAGCCAGCGCTCCTTCTACCCCAGGCTGATGGATATGGCTGTTGTTTTCCTCTTTGCAAATTCAGCCAATAGCAAGTCTGAGCAGGTATTCCAGAGATCCACACAGAGACAGGGGGAACACTTTTGTGGCCTCCCACAKATATAAAAAAATCCTCAAGGCCACCCCCTCATTCCCTTCTTATCAGTTGTCAAGTGATCAATTTGTGACCTGAGAGTTTGGGTCTTTGCCATTGTCTCTGTTATAATTTACCTAATATATGTGTGCCTCTGGGTGGGTTTTTTTGTCACTTCCCTGTTACTTATTACTCCCTTTGAACAGAAAAGCTTTTTCATGTGATAACCTCAGTGAATTGGAAGCTCTTACATTTTACACACCCTTACACACATGGTGTGTGAYTGTGGTCTGAATCCAGTGGGAAGAGCTAAGAGAGGAAAGGCAAGACGCTGGCATTTATCACTGCAAGGTCTGCTGTCCCATCGAGTCTCACCACTGAGACAGACACTCCAGTAAAATGCTGAAATGCCACTCTTAGACATCGTGCAGCATCTCTAATGTTTGGTTGTCAGAACTTTTCAGTGACTTAAGYACAGATGCAGCCAAGGCAACTTTCAGATTGTCATGTGTGACAGAGAGAAGAGCTTTCTCCATACATTTACAGCTATTCGAGGTTTGCAGTGGAATGTCAGTGCAGGATGTGGGGGCTACATCCTCATCAATCCTACTAGGCAAGAGCCACGAGTCCCTTTGGCTCTAGGGAGACTGTCTGGATGTACACAAKCATAGCAAACAAGTGGGGGGTAGGGAGGTTGACATGACACAACAATTTTTTTCAGTAATTCTGCTTACAAATCATCATTCCATACTGAAGTTCATCCTCATTCCCTGTCTTCAAGGGCAGAATCCTTGTTTCTTAAAGGATCACCTTCTTCTGCTACTTATTTTTCTATGTCAAATCAATTTGCAGAATTGCAGTTTGTTGCAGTAGAAATCACAGAACCACAGAATGGGTCAGGTTGGAAAGGACCACAGTGGGTCATCTGCTCCAACCTCCCTGCGCAAGCAGGGTCATCCTAGAGCACATGGCACAGGATTATATCCAGACAATTCTTGAACACCTCCAGCTGATAACTCRTAAAAACTAAATCTCTGAGAATTTTACAGTGCCTGGTACAGGTAAGTAGCCCTTGCACRTTATTAAGCCCAACTCTGATAGTCTAATAAGCATTAGGGGTGCCATAGTTTAACAATTAACCCTGCCATTATTTATATAAGAAGCTATTGATGCAGGGTACAGCACGGTAATGGCATCGAAATGTACATCTGTATGCAGTACTGGCTATTCACATTTCGTATGGATTGTGGTCTGAAAGRCACATTTCTGTTTCAAATTTTTCTAGAGTGCTTGTAATGACTTTACAGCACTGCCTGTTACAACTGACTCTCACTTCTCTAAATAAACATTAAAACAACAATCAATTTTTCAACTCCTAACCACCAAATCACAGAATGGGTAATGTTGGAAGGGACCATCAGAGGTCATCCAGTCCAGCCTTCCTGTTCAAGCAGGCTCCCCTGGAGCACCTCACTCAGGATTGTGTTCAGGCAGCTTTTGAATATTTCCAGTGAGGGGAAACTCCACAATCTTTCTGGGCAACCTGTTCCAGTGCTCGGTCACCTGCATGTTAAAGATGTTCTTCCTCACATTCAGGTGGAACTTCCTGTGTTCCATTTTCTGCCCCTTGCCTCTCATCCCATTGCTTGGCACCACTGAGCAGAGCCTGGCTCCATCCTCATGACACCTCCCTTCAGATATTTATAGACATTGACGAGGTCCCCTGTCACCTACCTCTTCTCAAGGCTGAACAGGCTCAGTTCCCCGCAGCTGTTCCTCATAAAAGAGATGCTCCAGGCCCCTCATCATCTTTGTTATCCTCTGCTAGACCTGCAGCAGGAGATTCATGGAGGAAGAGAAAAAAAATCTGAGTCATCTCTTGTAATCAGCTGCTGCATCACCCAGTGGGATTCACTAACAGCAGGTTTCAAGGAGAAGCCTTAAGGCTGCTGTCCAAGGGAAAGATCCTGGTGGCAGCAATAACTGATAACTCTAACTGATAAACCAAGGGATGCAGAGAAAAACTAAATAATTAAATGAATAAAGGAGATACGATCTTCTTTGATTTTTGGAATGGCCTTCAATGAGTGATATAAAATTTCCAGCTGAAACCTTGGTTCTTTTGAGTTGATRTCTTTGGCACCCTGAATAGCTCTCCTCTCCTCTGTAATATAGGGAATGATAATACTTCTCTGCCTGACTTATCTGTTTAGTTTGCAGGGCTTTTCAGAATGGAATTATCAACCAMAGTAATTCAACACAGCACTTGCCTGGGGCCATCAATGCTTTTGCAGTACATTGAACAGTAATAGATGCAATAAATAATGAAGTCCTAGAGGAAAATGATAGTCCAGCTAAACATCCTTAGTACTCAAGGCATCTCCAAGGGCTTCCTGAGGCCATTTGACTGCAGATGCAAGATTGGTTTCTAATCATAGTGTTTCTCCATATGCTGCAGAAGGGTACTAGGTGAACTTAGTGTAGCCCTAGGAACACATTCCCCTGTTTTTCCAAAACCTCACTTTTTCAACACTTAACATTAACCTCCTTTTGTCATCTGTTGCACTGTCTCTTGCCAATGTCATCCAAAAATATTTTCAACACCTCCTGTTKCTCTCCTGACTGATCTACAGTGTTTGCCCACTCTAAAGGTAAATGTAGATTAAGGGAACAGCTGGAAATCAGTCTTTCCCTTCTTTAATATTTCAGGTAGATTCATTATCTTCCAACCTAGTAATTTGTCACTTTAATAAGTACCTGAAAAGTTAATTCATTTAATAGGAGCAACTTCTCCATTTATTAGCCAAGCAGCAATTGCAATTCAGGTAGCAATAAGAGATTGATGAAGAATGAGTAATGCCTGAATGGTACAGTAAATGTTATTGAACTCATTTCATCTATTAGTTTGAAGATAATTAATCTGACATTGTCAGTATCTGGAGATGGACTGATCAAGCCTTGAGCTCTTTGGCCATTTCAACCTGAGGCTGCCTACATTTTKTCAATGTGGAAGGGCAATGCAAGGTCAGAATAAGAAAATTTTGTGCAAAAATTAAAACTAATTTAGGATACTCAATATGTTGAAAAAAAATCCGTTACTTTGTTCCTTTCTGACACTTTTCCTTTTGAAGCTAACAAATGTAGTTTTGATGGAAAGAAGAATCTCCCTGCATTCTCTGTTATTTACTTAGAAAATGGTCATAGAAGACAAAATTTGAACTGGGTTTTGTACTCGAAGCGAGCTACAAAGTTCAAACACATGCTCAGTTGCTCTGTGCTTGGAGGTGGAGCCAGGAGAAAGAGGAGAAAAAWAAATTGTGCGTATGCAAAACTCCTGTGAGTTCAAAAAACCCTTGCAGGGATGTATTTTCCTGTCATCTTCCCCTCTCCTCTACTAAAGTTTTGGCCTGAGATCTCCCTTTCCCTGAGGGTTTAGTATTTGCAGTCCAGAGATGKCTTTTCAGAGCTCCTCTGAAGACCCTTTCCCAGGACACACTGGCTGCACAAACGATCCTGGCTACGTCTGGTGCCCAAAGCAGTCTCTGTTTTCCCACCACTGCTCCCATCCTACCCCCTGCCCAGCTGAGTGTTTAGCCCCTGGAGCTCTCCTCCTCACAAAGGCTGATCAAAATTCAAGGCCTCACAGCCCAGGGGAACCTTTGACTTCCACAAAGCCCTTCTTGGGCTCTGTTTTTATGTATTTATTTCCTGTTCTTGGCAATTTTAAGCCTCTGTCTGAAATGGCAGCACATTTTGTGTCTGGAGGTAACCAACCTCTGTCTTCTTCAGCTTCCTCACCCACCAAATATTCAAGAGCAGTTAAACTTCAGCTTGACCAACAGAATGACATTCCTCAGCTTTCAGACTGCAGCCTGCATGCTTGTAAGACAAATACTGCAGCTGTTCAAGCACCTGAACACATTTCCTTGTGCAAGTTTGTGTGCATCTGTGCACATATCTGTTTACAAATACGATGTATTAAAGTCAAGGGAGTTGAATTTTCCTTGTAGTGGTCTCAAGCTTTACAGTACCTGGTATTGTCAGCTCTCACTGTCTTTTTCAGCAGGTTGTGTTTGTTTGTTTGTTTGTTTGTACTGAGATCAGATGTTTACATCAGAGTCTCAGGTTTGATWAAAAAAAGGAAAAAATGTATGTTGTTTTACTTTGCAGATGTATAAAAATGCTGAAATTGTGTCTTAACAAAGAAATGCCTATCAAAAGAGCTCTTATTTACTTGTGTTTTTTCGACTTGCTTGTTTTGAAATATGCCACAAGTCTTGCATTTGCAGTGTGTTATGTCTGGGAAAACAAAGGTAAGMAATGCTAATGTATTTCATGACGGTATCTCTCCAGCCTGTCTTGTCATGCTAACATTTGTACAGAAAACTTGTTCTACAGAACCCACTCAGTGTAGGACAAGATGTGTTACCTAACCRCAAGAAAAAATTTTAGAAATAATTTTTTAAAAATAACTTTTCCAGCCAAGAAACATGAAAACCTCCCTGTGGATATACGTGGATCTTCAACTAAGCCTCTCCTACACAAGAAAAGGCTCTGTCTTGCCATGCCGCGTAGAGGACACTCAGTCCCTTTCATGTCACTAGGAAAACTATATTGCCCACACAGTTTCATCACAAGCCTCATCAAGCACACACCTGGGGCTCTCCAGATGTTTTTGAAGTTGTCAACTCTCCAGATGTTTTCAAATTTGTCACCAAATTCAGGGAGAAATCACAGAAGTAACTTTGGAGAACTGCTGAATTTATATCAGACTAAAAGCGAAAGGAAATTAGTAATATTTAGCTCATTAAACAGATGGACATGGAGGAGTTAAAATGTAGTCTTTCAGCTTTCTCATATATCCCATAACAAAATCTCCTAAAAATTTAATAGAAAAGAGACAAAACATATCTGGAAATGGGAGTTGATGTTTAATCCATTGTCACCAAATCATCTTTTAAAAGAAAATAAAATTTTCTTCCTGGTGGAAATAGTCTAAAAAGAGAAAGGACAGAAAGTACATTATCAGCCATTCTGTCYCTGATCATTAGCTATAATTACATGCAAAGGAGGGAGATACACTTGTAATGAATTACTTTGTGGTAAGTAGAGTTTTAATAATTACTTCCTTAAATTGAGTTTTTATAATTGATTTCTCCTATAAGATCAGATATTGTAAGATCTTTAAAACTGCCAGACTTTAAACAATGTCTATTACATTTTTTACTGAGCAAAAGCTGATGCATGGAAAATTAAGTTGTTTTCTCCTCCAGAGTCCTTGGCTTTCTCCTGTGGTGTGTTAATGCTTTGGACAGTTGGATCCTGTTATGTTATATTCTGAAAGAACATTTCTGCATGGATCTATCGAACTGACAGCAACAATAACTCATTCCCAAAGGTTATAGGTTTAACAGATTATTCTTCTTGTCTGGAAAGGAAGATGTCAGTAAAAGTTCCCTAACCTTTGGCCCTGGATTTTAGGAACTAGATGCCTGTGTTACTTGCCTCATCTGTAGAAAGAGAAAAAGACATTAAAGACAAACCTGTTTTTCAAACTTTTAATTGTCTCTGCCTGGACATATAGGCTTTCTGCTGTCCTCAAGAGTCTTTTTTTTTTCCCCATGCAAGTTGATATACACTTTAGATAAATTGCTGATTTTCTGCTTGGGGCTCTTGTTAAATTAATGCTTCCACTGCATTGCAATGCAAAGAAATAGCAACAAAAGTAGTGTCAACCCACAGGCACTTACAGTTATTTGAATTTCTTGCTCCAGATGTGCAATATGGTGAGCTGGTGGGACCTATTACGTATGTAGACCTTGCTCACATGTGCTGGGGAATTCTAGGCTTTCTCTTGTGCTAACAAGTGTCCAAGAAGGGACATAGAAGATTTGATCTGTCCGCATTTAGAGTAGGAAACACCTTGTTTCCTTTGTCTGAGGTAGATTCTTGCAGAAAACCCCTTGTCCATGTGCATAAATTTAGGCTATTAATATAATTAGACAAAATGTAATCAGGTCTCCCTAAAAATAGGGACTGTGACACATCTTCCTCACTGTTAAAACCCCATACAGCTTTTGCTGGGGTCCTCTTTGCTTCATTGACCAGGAATCTCCTACCAGCTRTTTGGCCATTTCTTCCTACAGACCCATCTGCATGCAGCAATAACTTCAAACCAAGAAAGAAAAAAGCTACTTGCAACCAGTTTTAATGGTCTAATATGGGAAAAGATGTGACAATGATTTGCTTCTCACTGCTCACTGTGACTTCAGCTCTTGCCTCCCAGAGTGCAAGCATCTGGCGGAGTCAACGTCTCACAGTATCCCTCAAAAGAAATGAGGAAGCTTTGAATTTACAAACTTGAGGCAAGCCATGGCTTCATGTTGTCTAGGGCCTGAACTCATCTCAGCTTTTCTATTCTCTCTGAAGATGGATGGGTTTAATCAGCAGACAGTGTTTGTAGCGTGAAATCAATCCTTCTGGACTAAGCAGTGAGATTTTGAGAGTGGCATTTGCCACAGACATGGTGGAGGAAAAAACATTTCTGAAACACAGAAGTGAATAGTGAAATGCCCAGCCAAAAAAACCTAAACCTTCCTAAGCCTCCTCAGATCCACTGAAAGGCAGAGTTTAACTAAGTGCCATAGGGYACCCATGTAGATGACAGAAAATACTCTTGTAGTGCATTATAAAACAGGCCCCTTAGGTCTAAGAAGTTATTTATGGTTTGCCAGTGGTAAGCAAGTGAAAGACAGGAGTGTTTGACAGGACAAGACTGCACTGAACACACAATGAAAGACGAGTTCCCTGCAACCCTTCAGGTGTGTATTTTGGTATATTTTGCCTGCTGGCTATGCCATCACAGTTGGTTCTTTGTACCCCTTGAAATTATGTTCTTCACATCCACAGCAGTCCATCTGGATATAACCCTGCAAGAGCCCCACCTTGCTCTGTCCATGTGTGTGAAATCCCATGTATTTAATGGCTAAAATCTGGTCATCTTATACTGTGTACATAATCTTACATCATATGCTACTGGAAAAAGAGCTGCAGGTCACAACGCAAAATAAAGTTACTCCTCTTTTTCCATGCAAAAGAACTTTCAGTACATTAAGTACATTTAACACTATCAAAACTTCTTAATGCTAACAAGCTTTTAATACAGGAAAAATTTATGCTAACGAGCTCCCCAAGGTAWAATGTACTATATCGTATCTTCAGCTGAAGAGAATTCCTAAATTTCCTCACACTGCTAGAGAGCTTTAATTCCCTATTGATTTCACCTTTAGTTCTGCAAGGTAGTGCTCAAAGCTGGGTAGTTTATTTTACTAAATCTGTCTGAGCACTGAAATAAATTCACTACAATTTTCACAAATTTGTAGAAATCAGGGATGGAAAAGTTTGAAAGATATAACCCAGATAGCCTGAAATCAGCATTCATAACAAGTGTTTGAAAAACAGTGCTGTGTTTCCTTTTCATCTTCTGCATTTCTATCATCAGACAAATTTTCCACTTTCAAACCAGAACATTTTTTTCAACAATTCTGAAGAATGAAACATAAAGATCTAACCTGGTCTGTAAAATGTTTTTTGCATTTATTCAAAGAGAAATGAAGCCCAAAAATCTCTTGAGCAACTTCAGAAGCTGAATTTTCCCATCCATTCTTTGGTAAGGACCAAATTTCTGAAGAGGCCTTTTCTACGTGAAAATTTTGACATAAATCCAGCCCCAAGCCACAGAGTATTTACTTGCTGTCCTGTGACTGGACTGTCATTTAATGAATGGATCTGATCCTTAACTCCACTAGTACAAGCTGAAAGTTTGCTTTGCCCTTTGTCATGGTTTAAGCCCAGCCAGCAACTGATGACCCTGCAGCTGTTTGCTCTCTCCTCCTCCCCCTGCACTGGGATAGGGGAGAAGGTTAGAAAAGTGAGAAAACTCTTGGGTTGAGGTAAAGACAGTTTAATGGGTACAGCAAAAGCCATGCATGCAAGCAAAGCAAAACAAGGAATTCATTTACTGCTTTCCATGGACAGGGAAGCCACGTGTTTCCAGCACAAATCGACACACAGACCCATCCTAGCTACTATGAAGAACACTAACTCTATCCCTGCCAAAACTGTCATGCCCTTACAGATTCTTTCCTGAAAAAAGTTCAAGTTACCTTGGCTCCTAGTGCCTCCTAACCACCACAAGCCAAGGCAAACACTTGAGGCCTGACTCTGGTTTAGTTCACCTTATTTTTACACTGAAATAAATTCCTGGCTTTCAATAAACTCCATGGCAGCTGGAACCTAACTTTGATTCTGCATCTTTCCCCTGGGAAACCGAAGTTTCTCTGAAAGAGTCACAAAAATCAAGATGTCAGGTTTATCAGAGATGCCACGAAAGCTGAGGGCATGCTTCAGATAACGTCAGACACATTATTCAGTTTAAACAATCTAAGTGTTCTCTTAGCAAAGATCAACACATTCTCAAACCTTGAGCCACATACCAAGGTGGGAAAGTGAGAATGAAAAAACAAAGTTTCTTTGACAATAATTTGCTTACTGAGTACCAAGGAACATTGCCTAGCAGTGTGTCATTAAACACCCATATGTGTATGTACAAACGTGAGTATTTACTTAGGTAGTTTCCATCCTGTTTTACCTTTATGGCTTGTTCATGGCAAGAATAATTAATTACAAAAAGATGGCCATTTTCCTGATAAAATTAAAAATATGTTCACTTCTAACTAACAAGGCTATTGAGGCATTTATATTCCTGAATAGCAGCTTTGTGTGATCTATTTAGATTCCTAGACTGTGTTATTAATAATGCAGAATGGTTCCAAGCGTCAGTGGTGTTTATACCAAGATAAGATTTGTAACAAAATTTTAAAAAAACAAAAGGACATTGAATTTACCATGCTTGCAAACCTGCTGAGTTTAGGAAAGTTCTTCAGATGTGGTTTTAGAGTAACAGAGTGATCCTATGCTTGGTTTCCATGGAAAATGCAATATGTATCCCTGCTCTTTGAGGAATAATCAAAGACATCTTAATATAGACATCTTAACACTTTATCAACTTTTGCCTCTTTATTTCAGTCTTTACCAGACCTCTCTGGTTACTAGAACACTTCTTTCACTGAATAGTGAGCCCAGCAATCATTTAATCTTGCATAACATTGTGCAGCATATCTCAAGATAGTTAATTCCATAAATGAATGGATACTATAAAGAATAGCAACAGGTTTACAGAAAAATCTGATCTAATTTGAACCTTCTGCATATTTTTCTGCAGGGATATATCTTCATACAGACAACACACAGCTAAAGTTGTACGCACTTTGTCCTCTTTGCTCCCTCTGGAAAAAAAACCCTTTGTCTGCAAAATCCTGTACTGTAATCCACAAAATATGTCAGTTGTCTACAGGCAGAATTCATGTATATTTTCCATCCTACCTTTGTACATCAGCAGAGGGACTTAAGTATCACTGAAATTGGTAGTGGATAACAGTGCTTGGTTTTGATTTAGGGGCACTCTTAAACCCCCTCCCTGCTGCATCCCGCTTGTTATTTTTCTCTAATTATAAACACAGATTGTAAGGAGCATCTGGTCTTCAGCACTCCCTTAAGGAAATCCTGCTCTTAATCATGTTGAGTGGGTTGAAATTTTCACTGGAATTCACGTGCATCACAATGAATTTCTTCTTTAAACCTCAGCCTCAGAGTCTGGGCCAGTCATAGAGAGATGGAATTCAGATTGTGCTTGCACCTTTTCTTGGAGCAGCTGTAACATCTGTGTGCTTTCAAGTAGGTGCCTGTGATTAGGCAGGGGCAGAGGGGAAGGCTGTGGGGGATAAAGCACCCCTTTCCCCACCAGACTGGAAATCTACCTGGGTTATCCATTTCTTAATTTAGAAATGAGAATGTTGTTCTACTCCATAGAAGCCTACTGGGTAGCAAACCTGCTGTGTCACCCAGCCTATTGTACTGCAGTGTGCCTGTGTCCTGCGCGCACACATCTTTTTTAATAAAAAATTTCTTCATCTTGRAGCCCAGAACTCACTATCAGTTATCTTATTTCCAAGACATGTAAGCATATGGCAGCTGCTGTTTTGTTTCTGATGGAAGTACCATACCATCTTCCTTATTTTTTCCTTAGGTATTCAAACTTCATAATTCCTACCTTCACTGAATTTGTGTTTTGCCTACCTTCAGCAAACCCCATCCACTTGTTCTTTCTGTCAGGTGGCCTATAGGCAGCACTCACTATAACATCACATTCACACGTATTCTCTTTAATCCCACCCCATAAGATCTCTGTTGGCTCTTCATCCATGCCCAGGCAGAAGTCCACGTTCTCTAGCTGATTCTTCACCTCTCCCACCCAGCTCACGTGACACATCTCACATCTCACACTTCATCTCACATGACAACCCCAAAAATCACACCGTGTGTCTGAGGGTATTCGGAAATTCTGGAAATATTAGTATGTTTCTGGGGGTTCAGTGATAATACACAAGTCAAAGGGGAAGCATCTATTATTTGCTTCATTGTTTTCAAGATGTAATGAAAATGTTTGGAAGGCATTCACATCATTTAAAAGTATGCAACAGTCTAAATGGTTTGCCCTCCGATAGCATGTAATTTTCACTGGAAATTGTAACATTAGCATTGCTTTGTGGTAGTCTTCAAATTAATAGAAAACAAGCAAGAATATTTCTTTCTACTTTAATTCCTGGTCCAKGTTTATCGTTCTGCAGCTTTGGCAATCAATTACTAGAGAGAAACAAACAATTAACCTTGAAGACTGTGTATATATCTATAAAAAGTTTTAAAATACTTGTATCCCCACTCAAAAGCATTTCAGAATTAAATAAGGTATTTTATTTTKTCATTCTTGCATACCCACAAATGCTCAGCTCCTTTACCATATGATTACCTCTTAAAATGTCTTCCAGATATTAGAAATTATTTTACAACCTTAGCAAATGAATACCYATTTCCAACTTTAAATTTAATTAGAAATGAGCTTCAGAGGAAGCTATGCATTGTTCCTCGCAGAGATTTAGTCAGGCTTTGGACTATAAGCTTGTATTGCTCATCCTCAAGCTCTGTTCAGAAGCTCTCACAGCTCCAGCTCTTCCTGGTCACTACACACAAACTGTGAACCCTTTCTAAATTCTTGGCTTTTGTTTCCATCACAGACACCACCCACTGTTTTAGTTCCACASAGATATTTGATTACCTCAATTGACTCCCTACAGGCACAGCTTGTGAAAGAAAGCTAAATATAACCCTCCCCCCCCAGAGAATAACTAGTATTCAGGAAAGGAATTTGGGATCATATCATAAAATATATCATGGACCAAACCGTTTTCTGGTATTGCGYTAGGAAAAAAAGGCACATTTGTATAAAAAAAAAACCATGGAGCAAAACCAATATTCAGAGAAAACAGCCACAGCTCTTTGCCTCTGGTGTTCCTCATCCATTTAATGTGCCCAACTAATGTTTATGGCTTTGGACTAAAGAGCAGTTAAACACAATTTATTTGTTGCTCCAAGGACATTTAGAGCATGATGAGGCCCAATTTGTCTGGTCTCTGGCTTAAATTCTTCACTCACACTGACACCATTAGCTTATTACGGCCCAAGAAGATATTTACTGCTTGCTCCATATTTCCAGTTAAGAGGCATTTATGACCATTGTATTGCAGTTTTGTGGGACTGATATTCATAGCTGAGATAATTTCCAGAATGTGCTCTAAACGTGTTACAACATTGACTTGAAGAGCTAGCATGGTGCATGGGCTGTGCATAATTCCTTCTGTCACATGTAAATAAGAGTCACATTCCTGAAATCAGCTTGAATCCAAACATGCAGAGTGCCTTTTACATTCTGTCCAATTTCTCGCTCACCTTTATCCTCCATTGTAGGCCCAGCGGGGCAAAATATGAATAACACCTTTGTTTATTGGCTGATACAGAATGGAGGCATATTTCCCTGCAGAAGATTTATGATCCATGAGCCCATTACATTTGGATTGCAGCTAGCAGATTAGTTGGAGATTTGTCTCATTCAGAAAGCATTGACAATGGTGATTCATCACAATAATTTCACTGAAGGATCTTAGCAATGTTTCGAGCCACAAGCAGGTGCTCAATTGCCATTCATTAAGAAAGTCATATGAATGGAAACATAGCAATAAAAATGTAAGCATTCTTTTTTTATTTTGGATGAGAGAAAAATGTGGATGTGAGAGACATTTCTTTGTTTACTTGTGGAGTTAGAACTTTGCTGGGAAAGAAACTTTAAGGCTGTTAAAATCAATGAATTTGGCAGATATCAGACTTTCAGGTTTCTGTGTTGCTCCTTATAATGGAAAATGAATTAATTTTCCACATTCTGAGTCATTAAAAACCCTAAGAGGACTTGAATATGACTTTTAATATAAGGGAATGTCTAAATTCAGTAGACATTGTCTCAAACTGTTAAAAGGGGAGCCTACACTTGAGTTAATAACTATATTTAATCTCCTCAATGTGTGACCTGAGACACAGAACTTGTAGAATTTCAGCACAAAATTACAGACTTCCTTCTTCTTCCCCCAGCTTTATATGGAAAATATATATGTATGGAATATCCCTGTGGTCAATTGAAGTCAGGTGTCCTGCCTGTGTACCCTCTCAAATTCTCATCTACCTCAGCCTACTCACTGGTGGGGTGGTGTGAGAGGCAGAAAAGATCTTGATGCTGTGTTAACACTGGTCAGAAATAATGAAAACATCGCTGTACTATCAACACTGTTTGCAGCACAAATCCAAAACAGCCCCATAGCAGCTACTGTGAAGAAAACCAACTCTACCCCAGTCAAAACCAACACAACCTGCAGACCCAGGAGTGATGAYATTGGATCTGCTCTTATGTCTGTGCACAAGGCTGGGTACCATGATGATTCAGGGCCATAATATATTACCTGAATTCTCTGGAATGTGCATTCTGAGGAGAGGATTATTTGACTAATTTAGTTCTATGGGTCTTCATACTAACCTACCTTTAAATTTGTGATGCATTTTCTTTGTGAGAAAGCTTTAGTCAGCTTAGGTATTCCCTGCTGAGGCGTAACATTGGCTATTTCACAGAAGGCTCCTTCTTTGGAAACTTAGGTAACTTTTCCTGGAAATTAAGTACCTGACAATTGCATCACTCATTTATCAGCATGACAATTGCTTTAAAAACCACTTTATGTAGTTTACTTCCAAAGTTTGCTCCGCAGACTTGCTTCCTCACTGTTGTTTTACATTGTTCCCCTGTGCAGTTAATTACCCTCTCCTGAGAATAGACCTTGCATTACCTTTAATGTCTAGCACCTTATTTTTGATCCCCTGAGCAGCTCTTAGACACAGCTCTCCTGAGCATCCTCAGGACCCAGGATTGTGTGCCTACTCCTTGTGACCAAAGTGATCCACCACAGACCCTTCCACAGCTCACAGGTCTGCAGAGGTGTGTGAATATGCAGGCTCTTCTGCTTTGGGCTCCCTTCACAGGTGTATTTGAATGTAGGATGCTTTTGTAGCTGAGTTTTAATGGGGTTTGCACAAAAAAGGACAATATATGCCTTCATTTAAGCAAATCACCTTAAATTATTTTTTGCTCACCACAAGAGAACAGTGAGAACAGTGTCAAACTCAGCAGAGTTACAAAGCCAGAAGAAGCCAGGAGGGAAAAGAAAACATGCAGCCACTTATTTGTTCTTCCTACTACACTCAAGGCTTTGTCTCTTACAGCTTGGCCCAGTGGACATACCAGTCAATATTTATGGACTTTGGGCTAACAAGACATCTGCTAAACATCTCAAGTCATAGGATGAGCAGAACCACCTGAGGAAGGAACAGCATGACCACTCAGATCCAGAATGTAAATGAAATTATTGAAGGGACCTAAGAGAGATCCCAGAGCTATCACATATGTTGTAAGGCTTCAGATATATTGTACCATTTCTTCTCTGGCTTAAATGGTGGAACAGATGGCTTGTTGGCAGCCTAATGACAAGTCTCCACACTTCCAGCAGCTCTGCCCAGAAAGAGCTGAATAATATCCTCTCTAACTCTGAAGAGAGCATTTAAAAGTGTGTGCATGTGTGCAAGTCTGACTCGTATTCCTGTGACTGTCGGTTGCCCTGCTTGTTTGCCATGCATTGTGCTGTAATTAGTAGCACTGGAGAATACAGCTCTAAAGAGTTTTATAAATCTTGCTGAAGTGAGTAATTTCCCTTGTGTAAATGTCACCTTTTGGAAAGAAAACTGCGAAGTTTTCTGGCAGTACATCTTTTACAGTATTAAGACAATACATTATTTGTCATAAAACAAGCGCTCTTCCATGTAATGAAAGTCAACRGTGATTTTATTGACCATAGGGAATAACAAAGTCAACTGGAACTGAGAACCTTCCAAATGTCATGGTTGGTTGTTTATCTTCAGGCAGAAGATTATGTTCATCTTCATGAGAACTAATGGGAGGATGCATAAATTCATAGTAGGGGCAGAGCACACAGAGTTTTTACCACACTCTCAATTTGCTGCTTTCAAAACAACACGCTAAATATCTCCAAAGGCTGAGATCTCAAGTTGGTTTCCAAAAACTGCTCAAAAGCTTTGATATTTTACATGAAAAATGCATTTTGTCATTCATGTCCCTTGTGTATATTTAACGGCACAGTTTTGCGTGCAGAGACCAAGGATAGTGTCTTTAGCTATTAGAAGTCCCTGAGACTGGGTAGAGAAATCTGTGTGCGGCCACAGAAGGAAGGTTTCTCTGGACAACCATTCCTTATAGTGCAAAGTTTCATGGGCACATACTGCTTTGGGCAGGAAAAGATACATTTCACAAATGTGCAGCTACCAATCCAAATTTTTCTCGAAGGTCTGTTCTCTACCACAAACTCATGTATCCACTGGAGTTAAGCCAGGAATCCCGGAGCAAAGCTATGCCCTGACAGTGGGAGCACAAACAGTTTTGATGAACCACTTGTAACAGTACACTGGGGCCAGTGACCTCCCAGAAGCCTCTGCCTTCAACTGGGTTAGGGATGCTTAACTACTGGCAGGGCAGGTCCCTTGTCATTAGACAGTCACACTCACCATTGCCAAGGCSAGCAAAATTAACAACTCCTGGTCAGTATCCAGGGCAAYTTTCAGGACCTCGCAGTTCATGGCACAATACAGCTTTTTGCAGAGACTTCTCCCTGTCCAGAGGCAAAAGATGTGTCTAAATGGAAGTCAGAAATATGACAGAGGGAAATGCAGATTTATCTCGAGTGAGGGGGAAATTTAGATTAACAAAGTTGTGAGGGATATTCTGCCTTGGCCAACTTGGTCCCTCAGAGGGATCAGCAAGACAGTTAAAAAGGGACACAAGTGGGGAAAGAGTGTGACTGTGCACAGGGTAAGCTCTGCAGCAGGAGACAATAGGCAAGACAAGGAATTGGATCAGGATTCTGCAGGAGTAGGAATAAACAACGGAAATAGAAAATTGCTAATTTATACCTATGCAGATGTGTAAATTAGGACGAAAATAAGAGTTCTTAATTTTATTTTTTTTTATTTCTTAATTCTACACATGTACCTTCTAAAACACCAGGCACAAAATAGAGAGTATGTTATTCTCTGAAATGCTTTGAATGTAAGCCTATGATTAAAGACCCTGTTGATGGAGATGCTACCACCTCTCTGGGCCACATCCCATATCTATGCCACTCTCTTGCAGAAGAGTGATTTCTTCCTGGCCCATCAGTTTCCCACGTTGCAGAGGTACCTGTTGGCTGCCCCGTGAGGGGCATTGCTCTGGTTTTGTCTCGTCCTTTTTGAAGCAGCAGATGCAGTTAGCTCCCCATCAGCGTTCTCTTTGCCAGACTGAACAAAGCCTACTCCCTCATGGTCTCCYTGTCCAAGACATGACCCAGATAGGAGTATACTGTTGGCTTTTACCAAGGCGAGTGTACTCTGCTGGCTCGTGTTCCACTTGGTTTTCACTGGAACCCCCAGTCTCTACAGAGTTGCTTCCCAGCTAGTTCCCAGCCTGTCCTGGTTCTGTTCCAAGTGGAGACTCTGCACTTTTCCCTGCTGAATTTAACGTAGTTCATGCTGCCAACTCACATGCCTGGAATCTAAACAGCTGTGAAGTGAGGGTGTGCAGCCTTGATAGCACCACTCTCTGGTCTAAATTCCACATCACATTTGCACTGACTCCAGTCAAAACTCCTACCAAGCTGAATCCTATCCATGGGGAAAGGAGGTTTCAGCTGTTAATATTCTCCTAATGTATAATTTTGTAAGTTTGTGCCACTGTGTTTTCAAAAGGTTGCAGGACAAGAGGCTGGAGACAGAAAATTGCTGATAGAGGTATGAAGCATAAAAATTGCAGATATAAGCTAGAAAAAGCTAATGGTGTAATATGAAGAAAAGAGGTCAAGCAGCAGCTCTGCCCAGTCTTTAAGAATAACAATGAAAAGCTTCACAGAGTAGTTTGAGCAAGACAGAGAGCTGAAAATTGTCTTCCAGGAGCCAGTGTTGGCCAGGAAATAACTCTCTCAAATGCAGCAAGAGAGCAGGAAACCCACTTCAGTGCTGAGGGTTCCCAGCAGGCCTGACAAAAGGCAAGAGGTGATTGTACACATGCTCCATTCAGCCCCTTGTCCATGCACTCTTTTGGGTGTATGTCCTTTCCCACTCTACTGTTCTCAGCCTGGTTTATACATCAGATGTCCTTGTCTGGATAAATCCATAAGCCTCTCCTTTGTACTTGATTTTTGTGGTTGTTTTGTTTTGTTTTGTTTTGAATTTTCTTTTTTTTTTGAGCTAGGAAAAATGTATACTTTTAAATAGGCCATTGAATTTCTTTCCAACCCAACTCATTTGAGGTAGTCTTACAATTTTTCTCTGTGTATTTCAAAAGGAAAATATATGATTTCAGAATCAGCTGTCATATTTTATTTTCAAATATGAAAATGTGCCTTGTGGAGTTGAATATTAGTATAAATTGAGCTCCTAAATCTTTTGCTGCRGTGACACCTCTCCCTCAACCTCCCTTTCTGCACCCTCCATACCAATCCCTTTTTCTCCTGTTCCAGTTTATTAAGATTCATTTTTCAGTTGGGAATTCCAGTATTTCACAACACGACTTTTTATCTTTCTCTTTATTGTAATTTCCTGTGAAACCTCCTCCTTCTCCTGTGATTTTACCAGTCTCCTGCTCAGCCACCTTCTCTCTGCTTTTCTCAGATTTCCTTCTTTTCTTTATTCACATTCAAATGTTCACAATTTCTGATTGCCTTAATTAAGTACYCTGCTTGAGCAGGGTATTTAAGCAGAGTCCAGATGCTTCTTGCTTTTTAAAGAAAATGTGCAACAGAGCTGGTGGAACCTGTTTACAAATTAACTCCTATTCTTGCTTTTACAAGAATTATGTCTTGTTTACTTGCTTTAAAACATCCATATTGCACTGCTCTGAAAAGAAAAATACGATCAAATGGGAACAGCTTGCGTTTACGGAGTCTTTTCCTACACAATATCATGCCATGAGCTGTCAGATAGCAGAAAATCAAGAAARAGTTTCAAGAAGTCTAATTCTGAAACTTTTACTTGTGTTTCTCACATAAATCTAGAGTGTCAGTTTCTCTGATGGTTTATTGCTGAAAGACATATATTATTTCAGTCAGTTTCTGGCTTTAAACAAAGATGTCCAGGAATTCAGTAGACCTGCTGCTTTTGTCTCCATCTGTTGAGCAATCTGCCCTCTGCCCATTGAAAATAAACCAAGAAATCACATGGCAAGACAGGAAAACTTGAGCTAAAAAAAATGAAAATGAGAGGGACTATTTTTGTGTTCATTTTGAAAGGTTTCATTTTGAAATTTGGCTGAACTGGTATTTATTATTAAAGAATTAATAGGTACTTAGAAACAGATTTTTGATCGAGTAGAACATTCTGCATCAGCATGTATGTCATGACATCTAGTTGAAACGAAATGTGTGTGTTTGTAAGGAAATACCTGACTTTTCAATCTGATCACTGAACCAACTATTTTCACTGCTCTGCAGAATGGTGAACACTTATGATATTTGCTATTTTTCAGCAGGAAAACTGTACCAGTGTTATCGAAAATGGTTGTCCTGATCTCACATTTTGTAAAGTTACTAGAATTTTCACATTGAATTGTCTCCTTCTCAAAATCACACATATATATCTTCACATCTGTTTCAGCTCATTTAACTGAGATCACCTTTTTAATTTAAGACAACAAATTCATGCCATAAAAGCTAATGATTCRACCTGCCAACAAATCCCATAGACTTTCGGTCATAGATCTCTTTGCTCCGAGAAAGCTAAACCCATCCATGGCTATATAGAAAGAAATAAGAGGGTGTATGAAAGAGCTCAGACTGTTATTTTCTAACATTCATTTACAGCTTTACTAAAATCAGTTCCAAATGCTAAACACACTTTTGGATTAGGTCCTAACTGGTAATATTCAAATTTTGGTATTTTAAATAATGAATTTATACTTACTTACCAGGAAGTACAATGGTTTTCCTGTTAAATTTAAAATAAATCATTTTTTTAAGCTTTCATCTGAAAGTGTTCTTGAAAATTCTGTAATTGCAGCCATGTTCTTGACTTGCCACAATTCCACAAGAGCACTTACTTGAATGTTCATATTATATTATCTATGAATTTAGCTTGAAATTCCCCCTTGATTTGTTGCTTTGGGCTCATATTAGGCAGCTCAGATGGAGAATATCCTCATTGCTGTTGACAATCTGCTGAGATTTGACAGACAATGTCTCCTTTATACCACAGAGCAGGACTTTATGCCTTTACATTTTGGATACTGGCAAAAGCTGGATGATCCATGACGTAGCTAGTTTCTTCAGTGGCTGGASATCAGCTTACAATGGACTTCTGAGGGACTTGGGACACTGGTCTGATGTAGCTGAAAAAAAAAAAGAGCAAACCAGAAGGTAAAAGCTACCTCTGACATAGGGTGCCCTGTGCAGCAGCATGTCCCTCCACATGATTCTCTGTCCTCCCAAGGCAGAACCAGCAAAAATCAACAAGGTAATTTCTTAACAGAATTATTTCTAGCACCAGAACAGCCCAAGCATGGACTAAGCGACTCTAGTCATCATGATTGGTGTAAAATTCTCTTGCCTGGCTCTCAGAGACACAGCCAATAAAAGAAAGGATCACATTCCCAGAGAGGGGTGGTCGTATCTTGGGGGTGGGTAACTTTGGGATGCAGGTGTGAGTTAGTTGTGACAACGAGATCATAATAAGTAAAGTTCATCCAAGGAGAGCAATTTCACCACAGTTGCTCATTAAGCAGCAGGACATCTTCTCCTCTCTCCCTTGGTTGACAGCTGTTATGTGGATTATCACCTACCTGGTAAGTTTCCATTCCTGCAGGGATTACCACAGAGCCTGGCCATAGTGTCTCCACTTCATTTCACCCTCCTTTTCAACCCTCTTAGTATGTGCTTAAGGTTGCAGGTTGAGCTGTGTGGGAAACTTCTATGGCATGGATTCCGTGCATGCCAACCACATTTCACCCCAGAATTCCTGTGCTGGTTTAACTTCTGTTAGAATGTGACAATAATTTTAGCCTCAGGATTTTTCCCAGTTTTCCCTGATTTTAGCCCCAGTCTTTTTCTGATACATCCTTTCCCTCAGGCACGTACAGAGCCCCACTCAGTTTGGTGTCACTGGCAAAAGTTGCTGGTGTGTTCAATCCCACTCTGTCATTCATGAAGATACTGAACAGGACCAGTCCCAGYACGGAGCCCCAAGGGACACAGCTCATTACTGATCTCCATACAGCTTCAGACTGCATCTTTCTGGATATTACCATCCAGCCAATTCCTTATCCATGGACTAGTCCATCCATCAAGTCCATACGTCTCCAAATTAGCAAGAAGGATAYTATGTGGGACCATGTCAGAGATTTTAAAGAAGCCAAGGCAGATGCCATCAGGTGCTCTTYCCTTATCCACCAAAACAGTCTCCCCATCACAGAAGGCCATTAGGTTGGTCAGGCACAACCTGAGCTTTGTGCAGGCCTRTTGGCTCTCTCTAATGCCAACCCCTCTCATCTGTATGCCTTGAGAAATCTTTCAGGAAGATCCGTTCCGTGATCTTACCAGGCACAGAGTGAGACTGGCTGAGCAGGTTTTCAGYAAGAACACAAGTCTAGCAACAAGATAAGAAAACGAACAGCAACAGCAACAATAACAACGACAGAGGGTACAAGAAAGAGGTGAATAATTCACATGGAACCCCCCAAAAATGGACAATACCCAACCACTCCCTCCRCCATGCTACACCAAYCAGAAGAGAGTCCRTCCTCCCAAAAGAGACTCCCTTCCCCTGTSCCCAGAAAATGGCATGAGGTGGTGCAGAATAACCTCCAGGTCCTGGGCATGCCTCTTCTCAGGACTGCAAAAATTAACCCTGTCCTGGCTGGAACCAGGACAATTGTCTAGACAATCTGTCTTCTTCTGGGTRTGCAGATTGTCTTGGCACATAAAGCATAACTCACCTTTTGAGCCATGACTTCCATGCTCTTTGAAACACTATTTTTAACAGCTAAATCATCAGGCTTGTGGGCACGTCACAAAGCATTGTGGTCACTAGGGAAAACGAATTTTCAGAAAAATGCTGATGGATCATCTATTGGCAAGGCATCTCCATTTTTTTTTTCCCAAGCATTTCAGTTTTGCAAATGTTACAGTTCCTGAACTAACTGGTGTACAATACTTATAAATTTCTCTTCACGCATTTCGTCTGATTAATGATTGATTTTATGACACACTTGCACTTCATAAACATTACAGTGCTCTCAAAGTTTACTTGTCTGCATTATTGGTGTGCCTGAAAGGGAGTTTTATTTGTCTTCACTGCGAATGGTGTGGAAAGTTTAAAATTGCAGCTTTATATATGTCACATTTAATGACACCAATCAACTGTAAGCCATCTCTGAAATTCCTTTCTGACACCATGAGACTGCAGCATTTAAAATGCCAATAAATTTGTTATGATATAATCATAGTGATTGGGTAATTAACCAGCACTGGGTAGAGATTTGAGCTGGAGCATAAATCACAAAGCAACTTGAGGTGCCAGAAATATTTGGTGAGTGAACCTTGGTTGACAATCTTACCAGCTTTTAATATCTTACTATGTATGCTCAGGCAATAATGCAAATAAGAACTGCAAGGGGGTTTTTTAAAGAATACTTATTCATGCCATTGCCAGTCATTATGCTTAGGAGTTTTTAAAGATTAAGTATAAATGGTGATTTGCATGAACATTAAAAAAAAAGAAAATAAGAAGGCTGACTAGAAACCAGAGGAGAACTCTTGCTAAGACCAAAAGAAAGTTGAGTGAGACGGCTGAATAGTGGCTGACARGTTTGATAGGTAGCAGGGCTTGCCAGGTCCCTGCACTTCGCCCTCAGTTGCAAGGGAGACATTGAGCAAATCCCTTCATTTTTTGCTGTGCCTCTGTTCCCTGCCTGAGAAGCATAAGTGACCCCTCATCATATCAGAGGGTCTCCAATACTCAACAGTACCCCTGCTTAGAAAGTTCTCAGAAGTCTCTGGCAAGTCTGAAAGCAGAGAGGTTCGATTTAATAACTCCTGTGCACAGAAATATTATATCATAATCCCTCTTATAATCATAAATCCTGACCCCAGGACAACAAATTAAACTGTGGTTGTCCAGGACATCTCCTGCCCCTCCATGCCTGACTAAACTGTGTTAGGCATTTGCAACAGTCCTTTGTAAATGRAAATATTACAGGAGAAAGGAAGGATAGGAAGTGCCCCTCCATCCTTTCCCATTGAATTGTTGCATAAAAGACCTGTTTGTATATACATTTGAACAGGCTGATTGCTTTTCAGAGGTTGAAAGCATTCTCTAATCAGGCAGAAATCTGACTGAGATGAAATGCTTGCCTGACTCTGTAGGCCTGGCAGAGTTCAGCTTGTCAAACAGTTAAAGAAAACATTTCAGAGATAAAATCATGACCTCTGTGTGCACTGAAAATCAGAGATGTTGGCTTAATTGAAAGACATTTCAATCCTCTTGCATTTGAGAGGCTTTAAATATTTAAAATATCTTCCAATTACTTCATCTTCTTTGTCTACGTTATGGATTCCCAGCTGCTGGGCTCCACATGGGGCCCTTTATCTCAAATTGAGTCACGGCTTCTGATTTCAGCTCTGGTAAGTAGCTGTCACTACAGCTTACACTGTATGTAAAGCAAGTCTGCCTATGCCCTATTTGATAGAGAAAAAAAGAGGCAAGCCTGCTCTGGACACCAGCAAACATGACTACTAAATTCCCTGTATGTCTGCACTGAAAAGCTACTGAGGGTTGAGTTGAAGCCATAAAAACAAGTGGAAGATCCCATCTTTGCTCCCAAGCCAGYCTCTTGATTTTTTTTCTGTTTTGTGATTGGGTTCTGCATCTGCATGGCAACAGGAGTTCAGTATTTCTTCTCCCTAGGAATAAAAATTTTACTTGATTTGCACATGGACAAGTGCCATGGGTAAATCTGATGGTAGAGCAGTGTGGGTGGGAGGGACTGAAAGAAGAAAACTGAATGCAGAGAAGAATAAGAGCATACAGGGAAATCCTCTGTCTCCTCTCTGCTTGACATACCTGTGAGGCAGGCAATCACTGAGGTGGTGGCATGATTCTAGATGTATGCCTCCCAAGGATGCAAACTTTGTCTGTCAGGATGTAGAACAGGAGCTTATTTACCTTTGATGAAGATTAGGAAGAAATTCCTCCACTGGGAGCTTACCTGGCCCCTGCAGGATTTCTTGGGTTTTCCTCAGAAGCAGCTGGTTCAGGTCTCCAGAAGAGCCATACCAAGATCCTGGGTCTGAGTTGTGCTGTCAGTTCCTGCCAGGACATCTTTACACACAGAAGATGAACTTGTACCAGTCTCCTGAAGCTGTGCCCAACACACATTCTCAGAATGGTCTCAAACTTTACCAGCCCAGCCAGAGCTTTTGCCTGACCTTCCTTCCCCAGAGCAAACACGAGTGATGTGCTGCTTTCCTCAGGCTAGGTGGAGGAGTGGGCTGATCTTGGTGCACTGCACACCTCAGGCTGACAAGGGTATGAGGAAAGAGCAGCATTTTCTCTTGGAAGAACCCGGAGAGAAACACTTGGCTTGGCTGCTCCCGCTGCTATCAGTGCGCACTGTGAAAACCACCACCTGCTACTCCCACTGTATCCAACAGCTATAGCTACAAATGTTATTATTGGCCATAAAATTACCCAGCCCATTTTTCAATGTGCCTGCAGTGTTTGACTCCCTGACCTGCTGTGGTAATGAATTCCATAGGCTGACTTCACACCACATGAAGAAGCACCTCCTGTAATTTTTTTTTAAGTGCACTGGCCATTAACTTCATCCAGTGACCCCGTTATTCTCTTATAATGTGAGAGAGCGGTTTTAACTATGTCCTTCATAATTTAAATACATCACTTAAATGTCCTCTATCTCGCTTGCTGTCACTACTAAATATTTGCTATTTTAAGCAAAGAGTTTTCAAGGAAGGAAAATTGACAGAAACAGGAGCAGCTCTGCCAGTCGTTACATGCCACCTAGCACCTATATAAATAATGCTAGGAACCTTGGCTTCTCCCTGGGACTTTTAGACCCGTGCAAGGACCACACAGTCAGAGGAGATGGGAAGCTGAAATTTAAGACTGGATTTGACTCTGCTACATTTGACAGCACAGTTTCTGCTAGCCAGGAGAAGGCAGAAGCCCAGTTCTCTCCCTCACTCTCTGGCTCCCGGGCAGGAGCGTGATGTGACTCTTCAGCACTGCAGGGAGCAGTGATCCTGGTGAATAAGTATGTCACAATTTCCAAAGTAGGATGGGAAACCCACCAACTCCGAATGTTGTTACAGTGACACCTGTCAACATCAACTCCTCCTGGCGAATTCCTCAGCAAAACCATCTGGATGRCAGGCCACCAGCCAAGGCTGGTAGTCATGGGATTGCTTGGGCTGACACCTGAAGTCATTCTGCTCTGTTAATTGTGATTTTAAAACACATCTATAAGCCTGACAGTTGGCATCTGTCTCCACTGGTCCCCAATCAAGTTAGGTCAGTGCAAATTCGAAGGCGCCCCTGTGTTCGAGGAGCCCGAGGATGGCAGAAGCTTGGGCCTCACTGAGGAGTAATGCAGGTTTTGTCTGAGATGTCAGCTGGGTGCAGGGCTGGCAGCTGGCACTGTGTGTTAGCTGAACCTGCTGTTGGCTTCTCTGCCTAGACACAGCTTGCTTACATGATATGGTGCTGGGGCTTGRGACCCTGTAAATTCACTTTGACAAGCCACAGGCGTGACAAGGGGTAGCCAGAAATGACAGGTTTTGACTTCCTTCCCACTAGTCCAAGGAATCTTGGGCTGGATGTTTTATGGTTTCTAGAGTAGCATCATTATCCAGTCTTCAAAGCTCACTGCCTCCTGTGCGTTCAGCTTGCTGGCCTGTTTCAGAGGTACTGTAAAAAGGTGTTTATTTGGAGGGAGCTTTGTATAAAAGCAGAGCCCAGCTCAGACTGCCACTTCTGTAACCTTCCTGACACAACTGCTCTGCCCCCACYACTTACTGAGAAAGAGTTTATACGTGTTCTCCTTGCCCCCTTCCCTCTCTCCCCAGCCTGCTGGTTGCTCTGGAGATATAAGCATGGCCCTTTGTGCTTGGAGAGAAATGAACAGCAGCAATATACACGGAAAAGAAATAAAGAGAAAGAATGGATAAGAATATAGAGAAGAGGAAAGATATCACCACTGGTAGATCCTGCAATGGGTCTTGACTGTTGCAATTTCAATGTCCATTGTTTGAAGAGAGTCACAGTCTTGATCTGTTTTGTGTGAGGGGGAGCCTATGAAACACGTTCAATGGGTTAATATATGCTCAGGTTCACCTGGGAACACCCAGGTAACCTGCAGGAGGAAATTTTACACTGTCTGATGCAACACTGTGGTTCATCACAGCCCTCTGGTGGACGGCCCCAGAAATCAGTCTGGAGGCTCTTTGGAGCTCTGATGGTTTATGACACCTTCTAAGATATGACAGCTATTTGGCCTCTGCGTAGCTGAGCCAGTTGTGCCTTAACAAAGGGAATTGGCATGAAAGAAGCCATCACTCCACCTTTGCAGGATCTGCTTCTTATCAGCTTTTTCCCTTATATAGTCAGAAAATATCTTGTTTAAGACATCAGTCACAGGTTATCAGGGACACAATCAACTGCAGGGCTCCGCTGGTTTATCTAAACAAAGATCAGTTTGTCATGGTCATTGTCTGGTGGTGGRTGCGCACCCCCTGTCTAACGTAGATCAGAGGATTTACCACCACACACCAAAAGCTCTCCCCCTCTCCTTCGTTTGGGGGGTRCAAACCTGGCCTCAGCAAAGAACCCACCGCTTTTGCAGATGGGCAATTATTTGGGTCATTAACCATTAACATTTCAGACTATCACACTATACTAAACACTTGTTTTCTCAGCCATGATCTCCCTCTCTCCCATTCTCTCCCTCTCCTTTGAGGCTGGATCACTAACAGAGAGGTTATAAATATTGTCTGGTGACAGTTCACGTCTCTGCTCCACTCTCCCCTCGTGAGAAGGTTGTGACAGGAAGACAATATAGACAAGGCTCCTGTGCCTTTGAACGACAAGGGAGTCTGCAAGCACACCTTAGCTTCCTTTGGGCTATTCCCATCAGATTGGAGCCACACCTTTTATCTGTTCTCCTTTCTCCATAAGTATGCATGGCTCAGGGTCCAACAGATTTCTGTCCCCTCTGGGAGGATGATGTATCACAGTGGTTACAGACAGGGTACAACATCTCCCACAGCACAGTTTTCACTTCACCCTGTATGCAATGCTTCTTCACATGGTTTTTGTGCCATTCCCCAGGAACTTGTCTTGCCAAAAACACGAGGATGATCCCCATGCAGGGGGTTTGGGATTATCTGACTGTTCCTTGTCCTCAAGTCCAATGTGCAGTCTCATATATCAAGATGTCATTGTCAGCGGTTTAATAAAGTCCTTCCCAAGGTCCCAGACAGCCCAGAGGAGAAGAAAGGGAGGGATTTTTCTGCCTCTTGAGGCTGTCACTGCACTCAATAGTACAGATAAAAATTTTGTGCAAGCAGTCCATCTCAGTAGTTTGAGACCATCAGAGAACAGCATAAATTCCCTCCACCTCCCAAATACAACTTGACYTCAAGACTGTAATATTAGAAATGCAACTGTGGCAATTGGCAAGACTGTCTACTTCAGAACTGCTCTCTTTAAACTTTCTCATTTTCCAAAGTAAAATTTACTGAATTAAATGTCTTTATAATTGATTCATAGGAGGATTTTGTGGTTTGTTTTTCATAACAGGGTATCTCCAAGATTTTGGAACAAGAAACCGTGGCTGTTAAATAATCTTCCTATTTTTCTTATGAAAAGATTCTTTCAGCTTTTCTAAGGTGCAATTCTGTAAAACAATATGTCCCTTTACAATTTCATTTGTGAGGACAGTCTCAATAAAGTCTCATTACTTGTGGGCCTCACAGTTTCCAGGATTGGGCCATTAAAGGTGTGTGTTGCTAATTAGTACTAGCATCCAATAATGGCTGTGTACTTTAATCTAAAGCTCTGTTAGGACCTACAACAAAATGAAACTTCAATTATATGAAAGCCATGCATAACTAATGCAGAGGATGTTGTTCTTTCTATGTAAATATCACTCAGTCTGGAGGGACTGCTTACAATATTGTCTGTTGATTAATTCATCAGGATTAAATCTAAGAAGRGACTTTTGGATTTGTACTGCTCCCATGCACCCAGGCACACTTCAGAGGAGCAAGTCACGCATGTAATGGCTACTCAATTAATTAGTATGTTTTGAAAGCAAAAGATTCCCCTTGCCCCCATCAGTGACAAGACATACTGCTTGTGATCAGCAGCCATCAACTCCTGCAAAAATTTAGCCTCAGGTTTTTGTTTAGCTACACTCCAGGTATTTGCCAGAGAAACAGCTGGAATGCATTTATTGTCTTCATGTGTGGCATCGCTGCRCCCATGTGCTGGCACTGCACCCCTTGTTGAGGAGATTTTTAGAGACAAATAATATAAGGAAGTGAAATTTATTTTTCAAAATAAATTAAAACCCYATTAACTATAAATTTAGGATGTCAAATGGATTCGTCAGCTACGTGACTGATTTAAGAATTCTGAAAGTTTTAGAGGGGTAACCCAAAATGAAGCAGYGACAGCCCCTGACAAAGAAGTCATAGTGTTGTGGAGAGACAGGAATGCAGAGGGGTGTCAAGGCCACCTGTGACAGATGCCATTCCCTCTCCACAGGCTGGCTCTGATTTGTCACAGAGGTGTCAGAAGAGCAGCCCCATGCTCAACTGTGCCCTCCTGATGATGAGAGCCATGGTAGCCTGTGTCACTGTTCCTGAAGGAGGCTGCAGAATCAGGGATGCTGTGAATGGGTTAAAACAGGGAAAACATCCAAAAATCTAAGACAGAGTGCCAATAGGTTTCACAAGGAGAATCAGTTGAGGAAATAAACAAAAAGCAATTAAGAAAAGCAAACTGACATATTTGGGTTGGATTCACAGAAGAGCAGGGAGGGATATAACTTTGTGTTTGGAGACTTTGTGCAACAGCTTGTCTGTTCCCCATTTGTTTAAAAGCAGCACAGCAGAGGTGTCATCTGTTGGTCAATATTCAGGSAAAAGAGCTACAGGGAAAAGAGTCTTAAGCACTGAGGGTTGTCTCTGTAAACACAATGTTTATTTTGCATTTATGCTATGCTTCAGGGCTCCTGCTTATTCCTGCACAGTCCAGGAAGAATTTGCTGTGTGCAACCAGCCTTCTCCTTTCTTCTGTGTATAACTCAATCTCCATTTTCCCTCTTCCCTAAGACAACTGAGAATTTGCCGGAGTGAGCTCGGCTAAGATGCAGAGCACAGTACTGATACTACTSAGAGACAAATTCTTCACTGTCCCTTCAGTTGGTCTTGCTCAGGGTTAAGCCAGGGGACCAGACAGGACTTCTCCTCTAGATTGGACTGGATTCCCCTATTGTTGCTGTTTCTTGGACCCACCCATTTTTTTCTCCACATGGAAATCACACCACTGTGGGTTTCTTCTATTTCAAGCCAGTGCACATGAAGGAAGTCATTGTCATCTGAGACTCACTAAGCCTTTACAGCTATGTCAGGTGCTGCCTCAAAGCTGAATGAAAAGGTATAGTGGAGTGAGTGACCCAGCCTCAGCGTCTCTAGCACCACTGTAGTCCTGTATCACTGTCACTAGCACATAGTGTCTTCACAGAGTGACTCCAAGTTGTTTGTAAAGGTCATTTCCTTCCTCACCTCTGGATAGAAAAGATTATATTGAGATTAATGTGAAAGATACTGAACAGCCACTCCCCTGGTTCTCATCAAATGACTTAAATATCATTAATTTACACTGCTAATTCAGCAAGTTCAAAGAAAAGAAGATTCCAGGAAGTATGACATTCTGTCATTAAAATATTTWAGTGATATTAGCTTCTCCACTGATAAAGCTGAGATTGAATTTCCATGCAAAGTACGATTTTGTTCCCTGCCTATCTATATATTCTTCATTTTACTGAGCTAATCTCACCTTGGTCTTTTGTATAGTAGATGACAAAGGGCAGCTGGATCCCAAAATGTTCCTTAACATCTTCTTTACAGAGAAGTGGCCAAGCTGGCTGGAAGAGGCAGGCCACAGAAACTGAAAGTCTTCCCAGGAATTAATTATTATAGTCTACATGATATGAGGGGAGGAGTTGCATCTTTTGTACTCATGYTTCTCAAGATTTTCCCAAGAAAGTCTTAATGCTGAGAGTTCTTTTTCTAAGCTGCATGCTTAAAATAAGAGCTCCAATCAGTTTATATCAAGCCATTTTATCAAGCCAGTTGTGATGAAAATACAGGAGAAGGGATGGTATTGCTAGAGGGGGATCAACAGCAACCAGTGTGTGAGGAGAGTCACATTTTGTCCAAACAGGGTTTTTCTGGAGTGGAGCAGCACACRATATACAAGGATGCAAAACTGCATGCATGGCACTTTCTAACCAGCACCTAATCCCGTCTTTGCAGCACTGTAAAGGGACTGTGATGAGTGATGAGCAATCAGGCTGAGCACCATGAGATCAGACATATTGCAGATTTGAATGCTTGATTCCGATATGACTCTCTAATGGTTATGTATATGATGCTGGGACAGATAGGGACACAAAATCTTGTTTTCATCCAGTTCAGCCAGTATCAGAAATTAATTGCATCCTTCCCTGAGCAGGAATATTTGTCACGCTTGCAGTGGTTTATAGCATAAGTTAGCCATTCCTTAATCAAATCTGAGAGAATGAAGCAGCATTTCTCCAGGCAATYCCTTGTGATGTGCTCTGTCCTCCAGCAGTTCACATATTTTCATAATCCAAGAGGTTCTGAATATCTTTGATATTCCCCGAATAGGATGGCAGTTTGCCTCTGAAGACAGTGTGGGACTCTCACAGTCCCTGATGAGCTATAACTACCCCTGTGAAAAATAAGTTTATATTTCAGCAGTCATAGGTTAAGAATATCCTAACCTTCAGAGGAAGCTGAATTGGTTTCCTCATTGCAGGGCAGCAGGTGGGAGTGGGGGGAAGAAGTGGAGAGCGCAAAGGAAAGGGTAGGACACAGCAGGGCACTATTCAAAGAATTTGCATAA